>CM019069.1:163294171-163468885 GCA_009667805.1 Leptobrachium leishanense
ATGATAATAAAAGCACTCTTAGTGCTGCTGAAATGCGTTTCGCCCATTATTTGGCTTCATCAGTCAGTAGCCCCAGCATGTATTTGTTGCAGGAGTGAATCAGAGAGGAGAGGAGATTGTTGCATATCAGGCCGTATCACTGAGTTATAGCAGATTTCTGGAACTTGGAATCTATGTGTTGGCACTGACAACTGACAGCTATCAGGGACAGGCTGTGTCACTGCGTTATATCTGATTTGTGGAAATTTTAATCTCTGTCTTGGCACTGCCAGCTATCAGGGACAGGGTGTATCACCGATTTATAGCATTTTTCTGGAAAATCTGTATATCTTTAATCTAATTCTAGATACCATACAATAACACAGTTTAATTAGAGTTCATCTCTTTATCTATTCAGAGTTGAATCTGGGTGTTGCCAGCTATCAGGGTGTATCACTGATTTATAGAATTGCTCTAGATAATCTGTATATCTTTAACCCTTTCGCTGCGGAGGCATTTCACACCTCTGTGCTGAGGTCATTTTTGCCGGTTTCGCTCATCATGTTTAACCGCATTTTGAAGCCTTATTTTAATATATGACCCAGACATATTATATATCGTTCTTTCCGGCAGACTTGGCAGATTCATAATATATCATTATGATATGTATACGTGTTGTCCTGTCTGTATATTCTAACATAAAATGCAATAAAATTTGAATTTTCAATAATTTACAATGTGTAAAGTGTTTTTTTCACATTTTAACATGCGAGTATTTGCAGTTATATTTTCTATGGGTTGTGCTTGTTAAAAAAATTAGAAATGGGCTCTTGTTACATTTTTTTTGGGGAAAATTATGCGATTTTTAACAAACGCACCGCATACAAAAATCATTAGTGCAGCATCATTGTTCACATTATAATTGAAATGGGAACAATATTGCTGCATTAACAAAACAAAGAAAAAAAAATTATTAATTTTTTTAAGTTTTTTATTTTACACACTTACATGGTCATGTTGTTACCGGAATCCACCTGGTTCACTCGGGACGAGGCCGGGCCGGCACGGACAAGGATTGACTGGACACGAGTCTCTTCAGGAAAGGCAAACTTTATTGTGACATCACAGAATGCTCACACAGGATTGAATCGCAAAGAGTGAGCCCCGATCTCACTCCGACAAGGGGTCTTATACCCTGAATACATAGCTTCCTGCCTATGCCCACCTCCCTAAAGCTTGTTTATTGTATATTCTAGATAAGGCCTCGTCTGGTTTCACACTCCTCTTTGTTCAACAGCCTGCTTCTCTGACCTTGATGTATCTATTCCTCATCCTGTCACCCGTGTGCCAGCTACAGCCTGGATTCTCGTTAGACTAACAGCAAAGCAATTAAAACCTAACACATTCCTAAAATTCTATGTACACTACATCCTAATTTCAACTAATATCTACTATTTAGATTCAAGTGAACCAATGTTCTGAGCAAGATGGCTGCCTGGCTCAAGATGGTGACCACCTACTGGCCTGAGTCCCTTACATTCCCCCCTTGGCTCAAGTCTCAGATTCTCCCTCTGAGGCTTGTAGCCACTACACTCCGCTATTGCTATCCTCATACTTCATACTTCAGGGGACCCATCCTTGCTGGGAACATGTCTTGTGGGATCATCAATGGTATCTCCTGTGTTTGTGTAGGTGTAAGAGCTCTCTTGCATAGTGGCCATAAGCATAGCCCTATGCGGTACAGGAGTATTCCTACCACCAAGATCACCACCACCATCAGTATCATGGATCCAATCTGTGAAATAAATCCCAGAATGGATCCAAACCAATCTCCGAATGCTCCGAACCCACAAAGTGGATTCCAGCCTTCGGCAGCAATCTTTCTAGCTGTGTTCTGCAACTGTACTACCTTCTCCTGGTGATCCTGGATTACCTGGTAGTAGTCAGGGACCTCGTGTGATGTGTTTCTGATGAATGTGCAACATTCATAATGCATTGTCATCTCACACAACCCATTCAACGCTGCACTAATCTGTTCCAGAGCCATGTCATGTATCATTTGTAACTTCCGGATCTCTCGCATCTCAAGATTCAACAACTGAATATCCATACTCGTTTTATTCAATATCTCATCCATCAAATTGGTGTAGCAGTTCATTCTCACCATCAACTCTCTTCCCCATCCGGTCCATGCTGGAAACCACGCCCAGATTCAATCTTTCTTTGTGAACAATTCTCTATTCTGTTTTTCGAACACTAGTGGATACCTAGGGTGTAGTGCAGTGTCCATGTCTATATCATCCCCCCTCTCACCCTCTGGATTGGAATCAGTCTGGCTAAGTAACACATTCCTGTAACTGTAGGTGGGACCCATGTGTAACACACCCTACCACAGCACACCTGGCAACCCCCTGTCAGTATAAATGGTGATAAATGTAGTGTCCCTTTTCGACATCTCTATCATCAGTCGCCCCAATCGTTTCAACAGATCCAAAGCATTCCTCTTATCTACTGTTACATATGCAATTATCAGTTGTTGGTCTCTAGTGAGCGCCTTTGACCTAACCACGATGAACCCTGGCCCGCCCCCTGTGTCCAATCGGTATGTATATGCCGTCCAATTAAATCTGCTTGAGTTACATGGATTGTTGCCTGTCCCTAAATTATTCCCTCCTAACTGAAAACACCATTCTGGTGGATATACAGTCCGGAAATGGGATAGTCTGGAGTAAATGCTTCTGGCTTTATCTGAGGTTCAACAATATTGTGTATCGTAATATTCCCCGACGCAAATGTACTCAAATTCATTGGGATCAAAGCAAAAGGTATATGGATTGTCTCTGGGTGTAGTCTGCTGCACACCCAACATGCAGTTTGTCCAGACTTCTTGGCGTATGCATATTTAAATTTTACAAGTAGATGTCCTCGTGGCGTAATTTCTGGTTCCGCATCTCGCCGATGTCTCCGCATAGTGTTGTTTTCCCCCATCGGACGTGTACCATTCCCGACTTGGGAGATGTCTACTTTGCTGGTTGTACTTGGGCACCTGGGGCAGGTCCCATGGGATAGTCCATAAATCAGATTTGCAAGGTACAATATCAGTACCAGGAACGACCCAAGCGTCAAAATCCCTTGGGCAATTCTTTTCACAGTCACATAAACCCAATCCCTCCCCACCGGAATTTCAAAAATAAAAATCATCTCTGGTTGATCAAGGGTCGGGGCAGGGCCCCTAAAAATAGCCCTTGGGGTATCCCCCGAGGGATCCCTTTGCTCCTCCGTTGGCGGGTGGTCAGGCATTATTGTGTCCGTCAAAACACCCACTTATTGACTCTTTTAGGTGCTTGGGACTGTGGTCTTTGTCAGCTTTAGCCTCAATGGATTGGTCTCGTTGGTGATGACCTTCCACTCTGGTTCACGATTGGCTGCAGCTACCTTCAGTCTGGAGTGATGTATCCACGGGACCACCTCGGCAACCTTCACTGCTGTGGGGGTTGATAACAGGACAAGGTAAGGACCTCTCCATTTTGGGCCTAGTGGGTCATTTTTCCACTCCTTCACCCAAACCAAGTCACCTGGACAGTACTTATGCAGTGGGGGATATAAAAAGTGAAGTATATTATCTCCCACCCAAGTATTCAACTTTTGCATTGATTTACCCAACATTACAACCTGCTCATTTAGTTTAGTTTCACCCAATGCCCGAAGGTCCCCCCTTAGTCCATTAATTAGAGGAGTAGGCCATCCAAACATGAGTTCGTACGGACTTAGCTTCAATTGGGGGGTTGGCCTGCACCTAATGTGCAATAGGACTACTGGCAGCACATCCAACCAGCCTAGTGACGTTTCTTGGCACAGTTTGGACATCAAAGTCTTTAGTGTACGGTTCATCCTTTCGACTTTTCCTGAGCTTTGGGGCCTGTAAGCTGTATGTAGCTTCCAGGTGATGCCCAACAAGCGGGCAAGCTGTTGCAAACAGTTCTGTATAAAAGCTGGGCCATTGTCCGATCCTATTTCGAGGGGAAGTCCATATCGTGGTATTATTTCTTTCATTAGACTTCTCACCACTTCAGTTGTCTTCTCCGTCCTTGTTGGGAAGGCTTCCACCCATCCTGTGAGAGGGCACACCATCACTAGTAGATATTTATATCCTTTGCAAGGTGGTAGCACTGTGAAGTCTCTTTGTAATGATGCCATTGGAGACAGCCCGATTGGCTGCTTCCCTGGAGGTTGAGATGGGCCCGCTCTTGGGTTATTCTTGGCACATGTCACACACTGCTGGGCTATTGCTTTACAGACTACTGACAGTCCTGGTACATAGAAATGTGGCTCCAGCTGTTGCTCCATCATTTCCCTTCCTCCATGAGTACTTGCATGAAGTGCTCTCACAATCTCAGGTGCCAATGTTGCTGGCAGGACTATTTGTCTGCTCTCCAACTGGAACCATCCGTCTTCTCCATATTCACCTTGTTCTTCCGATAGCCATTTCTTCTCTTTCTCTGAGTACACAGGTGTCCATTCACTCAGTGGCGCCTGTAGGAGTGCAGCCACCACTGGTGTTGCTTTGTATCTTCCTAGTTCTTCCTGGTTTCCCCAGATGAATTCTTCTTTTGGGTAAAAGTGTCGCCAGGCAAAGAACAGCAGATCTTGTCTCTCCTGTGTGTCTTTCACTGCTGGTATAAAGAAATTCATCACACTTTTCTTCATCCTTGGTAGCTTATTTCTTATAAGGGTCTCTTTGAGAAAGAACCTTACCAAAGGGGCTTGGTATTCTTCTGCTCCCAGTTCTCCCAAGCATAGCAGTACCCGTGTAATCCTCAAATTGTTATGAGGATTGGCTGTTAGATTGTCAAAGCGTGCCGCGAAATTTTCTGCTCGTTCGACTTCAGTCACTTCTGTATCTTCTCCATCCTCCCCCACTATTTTTACGCCGAAGAATTTCAGCATCATCTTGTATGCTCTGCGGATCCTTTGCTGAATTTCTGAGGTGTTAATCATAAGGCGTGCTTCTTGGGGGTTTAGAGGTGAGGAGTAGAAATTTCGGCCTTGGGACCATGTCGGGAACAACCACTGGATATAATCATGGTTTCCTTCAAGTAGCTCATAATTGTTGTGCTACTTTTGCAAGATGGTTTCAATGAATTCGCCTTTCGGGTCAAATTTTCTCCAATTCATATAGAATTCGTAATTTGGCATGCGGAGTTGGTCTTCTTGCTTGCAGAGCAGAACCTTGGAGACTTGATCAGGGGGAATCAGTGGTTTAGCAGCGGCTTTTGCGGCTTGGTCAGCGTGCCTGTTGCCTTTTGGGATTTCATCATGACCTTTCTGGTGGCCACGACAGTGCATTACACTGACCGCACTTGGTTTCCACACAGCCTCTAGGGGAGCTGCGATTTCAGCTGCATACTTGATTTGTTGCCCCGAGGAAGTGAGCAGGCCTCTTTTCTTGTAGAGTGCACCATGTGCATGGACAGTCATGAAGGTGTTTTTGGAATCAGTGTAGATGTTCACTCTTTTACCTTCTGAGATTTCAAGGGCCCTGGTCAGGGCCGTTATTTCAGCCAATTGCGCTGACGTATGGCCTGGTAGGGGGTTTGCTTCGATAACTTCTTCTGCCGAGACAACTGCATAGCCGGAGACTTTCTTCCCATCATCCATGTAACTGCTACCATCAGTGAATAACTGCAGGTCGTATTTGTCTAGGGGTATGTCTTTCAGGTCTGGTCTGCTACTGAATACTTCTTCCATGACTTGGAGGCATTTGTGATTTGGATCCTCTTCACAGTCAGGCAGTAGTGTAGCTGGGTTTAAGGTAGCGATGAGGTCCAGATGAACCCGTTTATTCTCACACATCATGGCTTGGTACTTCGTCATTCGGCTATTGCTGAACCAGTAACTTCCTTTTACATCAAGCAGGGCTTTGGCCGCATGTGGCACCTTGACATGAAGAACCTGTCCTAGGGTCAGCTAGTCTGCTTCCACTATTAGCAATGCGGTGGCTGCCACTGCTTTCAGGCATGGGGTAGGCCACAGGCCACAGGGTAAAGTTGTTTGGAGAGGTAGGCCACAGGCCTTGGCCACGAGCCAAAATTCTGGATCAGTACTCCTGTTGCAGTCTGGTTATGTTCATGCAGATACAGTTGGAAGGGCTTGCTGTGGTCTGGCAATCCCAGTGCTGGAGCTTCCATCAGAAGAGTCTTTAACTTCAGGAAAGCTGCCGCCTGTTCTTCTTCCCAGAGGAAGGGGTCATGCTCTCCCCCCTTGGTAGCTTGGTGGAGAGGCTTGGCAATGTCCGCAAAGTTCGGGATCCACAGGTGGCAGAAGCCTGCAGCTCCTAGGAATTCACAGACTTGTCTCCTTGTCTTTGGCTGGGGTATACGGCATACTGCTTCCTTCCTCTCTGCTCCCAGTGCACGCTTAGTACCTGTTAATTGAAAACCTAGATACTTGACACTTTGCATATTTGTGCTTTCTTCCTGGAAACTTTATATCCTGCTTGGCATAGCAGATGCAGCAGGGCTTTTGTGGAAGAGAGACAGTCTTTTTCTGTGGGAGAAGCAAGCAATAAATCATCTACGTACATACTTTAGTAAAACAACTTTGTCTGGCTGAGCGTTGAAGGACAGGAGGTCCTGGCTGAGCGCGCAACCAAAAATCGTGGGTGAGTTTTTAAAACCTTGAGGGAGGCGTGTCCAGGTCATTTGATGACGTGCTCCCGTAGTAGATTCCTCCCACTGAAATGCAAAAAGGGGCTGGCTTGCTGGAGCCAGGTGGATGCAAAAGAAAGCGTCTTTTAAATCAAGCACCGTGTAATATTTTGTATCACCAGGAATTAATGCCAATAAATTGTATGGATTTGGAACCACAGGGGGTAGGGTTACTGTGGCTTCGTTGACGGCCCGTAAATCTTGGACTGAGCGGTATTCTTGTGTGCCCTCTTTCTGTACTGGCAACAATGGTGTGTTCCACAGTGACACGCAGAATTTCAATATCCCGTGATCTTTAAGTCTTTGCAAATGTGTTTGTATATTCTGCTTGGCTTTCTGTGGGATATGGTATTGTCTTAGAGCCACAGGCATTGCGCCAGGTTTCAAACCAACGTACACTGGAGGAATATGTACAGCTAGTCTGGGAGGGTTTTCCTCTGCCCAGACTCCAGGGATTCCCAAGAGTAGTGTGTACGGGTCTGGGGCGGCCGGTGGGGTTGGTGCCGTGCGCCATTCTTCTTCTCTTGGCATAATTACTGCAATTTTTACAGGTTGGGTATTCGGGCTGGCTGGGTTGTACTGCCGTACAGAGCTGCCACTCTCCGGCAGATCCAATCTAGTGTGACCCCCGGGGAGAAATGTAATTTGGGCTTGCAATTTGCAAAGGATATCCCGCCCCAGGAGTTGGATGGGACATTCAGGCATATACAAAAATTCATGTTCTACATTATGCCCACCCACACTATATTTTCGAGAAGCAAGAAAAGGGTACTTAGCAGATACCCCCATTGCTCCCATTATGTCTACCTCATTTCCCATTGGGGGTGCAATCTGCTGCGTTACAACAGAATATTCAGCGCCTGTATCAACCATAAAAATTTCGTCTTTGTCTCCCACCCTTACTGTGACCGTGGGCTTGTGATTACCGAGTGGGCTGAGCCCAGGTCCGAGTCAATATATACCTTGTCCCTCAAATGACGTTCCTGCCAACCCAACAAACCCGGCAGCATCATTTCTTTCATACCTGCCATTTGTTACCTGGCCATTTGAGGCTTGACCTCCCGATGCACCAGCCTCTCCCTGTACCCTATTTTTAGCCAATAATGCAGGGCACTCGTATTTCCAGTGACCTCCACCCCGGCACCATGCGCACTGGTTGGGCCCTAGGGGCTCCCCTCCCTCTTCCCCCTCGACCCCTTGCCCTCCCTCTGTCAGAGGCACCCCTCCCGTTTCCCATATAGCCAACCACATGTCCTTTTTGCTTTCGTATTTCTTCTAAATCCCGGTTATGAAACACTTTATTAGCGATTTCTACCAATTCACTAATCCCTTTCCACAGAAATCCATCCAACTTCTGTATTTTGTTACGTATGTCCCGCTGTGACTGACTCACAAAGGATGAGTTAACTAGCCGCGGATTCTCTGCGGCCTCCGTGTCAATTGGACTGTACATCCTATATGCATCTAATAACCTTTCCAATAATGCACTAGGGGTTTCTTTAATGTCCTGCACAATATCCGCTATTTTTCCCATATTTGTAGGCTTCTTCCCTCCCGCTTTAACGCACATTATTACCGCTGTCCGGTATGTTTGCAAATGAGCTATAACTTCATTAGTATTGTACGGCCATTTGGGATCTGTTTTAGGGTAATGCTCTTCCGCCCACGCCTCTGGCTGGGGCTTGCTATCTTCAACTGCCTGGGCGAGAAGAATCCTCCATGCACTATTGTTTATACGGGCTCTTTCCTCGGTTGTGAACATTGCCAGCAATAGTTGCTGGCAATCCGCCCAGGTGGGGTTATGTGTAAGCATAACTGACTCTATCATACTAGCCAGTGCTGCGGGGTTCGTGGAGTACAGTGGTGTATGTTTTTTCCAATTAAACAGATCTGTCGTTGTGAATGGGACATATGTGTATTGTACTGGCCCAGGTTCCCCATTTTCCACTAAGGGACCTGGCACCTCCCGTAAGGGGAGCTGCAATTTACTTTTACCTGGATTGTGTTGATATACATCTCAGGGCTTAAATATATTGTTAGCCGCACGAGTGTTAGCCCCTTGATCCACGTCTCCACCATTCCCGGGCCGGGGGTCCGTCTGGGACGAGACAAGGTCCACTTAACAGGAAATCCTGCTTGGCGCCTGCAGATGTCAGCTCACCTTCAATGGACGTCCAACCGGCGGGATCACTCGCACCTGCAGTCAACCGCTACGGTGTCCAGCAGTCGTTGCCGTACCAGTAAAGGCCTCCGATCCCGGACAAGCCCCCAAAAATGTTACCGGAATCCACCTGGTTCACTCGGGACGAGGCCGGGCCGGCACGGACAAGGATTGACTGGACACGAGTCTCTTCAGGAAAGGCAAACTTTATTGTGACGTCACAGAATGCTCACACAGGATTCAATCGCAAACAGTGAGCCCCGATCTCACTCCGACAAGGGGTCTTATACCCCGAATACATAGTGTCACGTTCTATGCTGGCAAACCTGTCATCCTGCCCTCTGTATTTGTATATTGTGTTTTTTCCCTTGTGTTTCTGTTGCTGCCAATTCCTGGGTGGCCTCCCAGGGGTTAATTGGTGTTCTGTGTGCTGCTCACCTGTTGACCCTTGCCTTGATTCCCCTGCCTATATTAGAGCAATGTACCTATAGGACATTGCTGGGTCATTTTACTTTGCCTGGTCTCCTTTTATCCTGTATCCTGAGAGCTCCTCGCTGTGTTCCTGTTATCCTCCGTTTGTTCATCCTTGTTCAGTTTTTGCCTCTGTTATTTCTGTTCCAGTTTATGTCAGTTCCTTCTGTGTATTTAGTTCTGTCATTTTCTGTATTTTGGTTTGCTGTTTATGTTCCATTCTGATTCCCCGGTTACCGATTTTTGGCTTGGCTGACTTCCCTTCTGGTTCCTATTCCTATATGCTGTATGACGTACTCTCTCTGGTTATGACCTTTGGCTTTCCTCTATATGACTACTCTATATAGTTTATTCCTTGTCTGTACCGTTTCCAGGAAACCCTGTCATCTGTATACAACAAAAGACTCTGTACGGCTTCAAGGTAATACTTTCCTTTAGATTAGATCCGGCTATCCTAAAGACCGGTCTTTCAGTGCAGGGAATCTTTGGTATTGCCGTACAGAGGTCTTTTGTTAACCCTTTGTTGCTTTCACCTGTCCTTGCAGTTTACCCTGCATCTCTGCATATAGGGGCTTCTCTCAGGAACCAAGGCCTCACCTTGCTGCGAGTTATATTCTTAGGGATACATATACAGACCGACCACTTCCAAGGATCGGAGGGCAAGAATAGGGTGGTGCGTGCCTGGTGGTACTGCCACCGTGACACATAGTTAGGTACATTCCAATTAACCCACCCCACTGTGACACTATCCCACCCCACGTGGGTCCGTACCTCCCATAAATCGAATACAAAGACATTCCACAAATTGGTCATAAATTGGCAAATTTCATGATATTCTTGACAATAGAGGATTTACACTCTCTCTGGTTCATGCCTATGCCCACCTCCCTAAAGCTTGTTTATTGTATATTCTAGATAAGGCCTCGTCTGGTTTCACACTCCTCTTTGTTCAACAGCCTGCTTCTCTGACCTTGATGTATCTATTCCTCATCCTGTCACCCGTGTGCCAGCTACGGTCTGGATTCTCGTTAGACTAACAGCAAAGCAATTAAAACCTAACACATTCCTAAGATTATATGTAAACTACCTCCTAATTTCAACTAATATCTACTATTTAGATTCAAGTGAACCAATGTTCTGAGCAAGATGGCTGCCTGGCTCAAGATGGTGACCACCTACTGGCCTGAGTCCCTTACATTGTTTGGTATCATTGGAAAGGCCATGCTCTGGCCGATCCAACAATTCCAGACATCAATCCCTAGCTGCCACAGATCGGGAGATAGGGGGTTCATTAGAACCCCCTATCTCCACCATTGGTGGCAACTAGGGGTTAACTCCCGGACTGACGTCATCGCGCTATGCACGATGATGCCAGTCATCAGGGGGAGTTCCCGGAAGCTTGGCCGACATCCAAGATGTCGGCCAGCTCCAAGAGAGAATCATGATTCGGCGCTTTTCAGCAGTGAATCGTGACCCGGCACCCAAGGGGTTAAAGGCAGGCACGATTTGGAAGGGCAGGCTGTGCCTTTCCAAACCGTGCCTGCCTTTAGCAGCTGGAGCCCTGCGATCAGGAGGGAGAGAGGTCTGAAGGACCTCCCCCTCCCTTTCAGGCACCTCCTCCGCACTCGCAGGGGGCGCCTGAAATAGATGTCATCACGGGGTACTCATTGATGGCCCTCTGCTGCTTGTGCAGGCACTGCAGCATTGACATTGTCGAGTTCCACCTGGTGGGCATGTCACAGATCAGATGGTTTGTGGGAAGGAGGAATTCTCTTTGAATTTCTGCCAGGCGAACACTTGCTGGGAATGACCGTCTGAAGTGGCTGCGGACTTTTCTGGTCTGGCTGAGAAGCTCTGCCAGCCCTGGGTACCTGGTTAGGAAACGTTGTACCACCAGATTTAGGATGTGTGCTAGGAGACAAGGTTGCTGCCATTATCACAGACGACCATTCCCAGCTCAAGCTGGCGTGGTGTTAACCATCTCTGTGCCTGCCCCCAGAGCTGACAGAATTTCTGGCCCGGTGTGGCTCCTGTCCCCTAAACAAACCAGCTCAAGCACAGTATGGCATCTTTTTGCTTGAGCCATTGCGTAGCCCCTGCCACGCGTTGGTTTAACTGCCACTTCGCCAGAGACAGAGAAGGAGGAGGAGGAGGAGGAAGACAAAGAGGTGATGGAGCAGACAGACCTCATAAGCAGCTTTCTGGAGGCGTGGTGGATGAACAAGCTCCACCACAGAGCCCTGTCCTGGATCCCTCCCAGGTGCAAGCAGAGTTACCCAGTGTGCCATGAAGGAAATGTAATATAGAAAATGTCGGCAGATAAGAACCTTTCGGCCCATCTAGTCTGCCCAATTACATGGATACTTTACCTGGATTTATCTTTTGTTTAGGATAGCCTTATGCCTATCCCATGCCTGCTTAAATTCAATTACTGTTTTGGCCTCTACCACTTCTACTGGAAGGCTATTCCTTGTATCCACCACCCCCTCAGTAAAATAATGCTTCCTGATTTTACTTTTAAACCTTTGCCCCTCTAATCTAAAACTATGTCCTCTTGTTTTGCTACTTTGTTTCCTTTTAAATATACTCCCTTCCTCTACCTTGTGGATTCCCTTTACGTATTTAAATGTTTCTATCATATCTCCTCTGTCTCATCTTATTTCCAAGCTATACATGTTAAGATCATTAAGCCTTTCCTGGTAACTTTTCTCCTTCAAGCCGTACACCATTTTACGGCCCTGTCCATGCTTGCTGGACCACGTGTCTAAAGTAATGTGCACCTGACTGCCTTTCCCAATGACTCCTTAACATTGTCGTCCACGTGCTGGAATGGCCTTCTGTGAAAAGAACTGGCATTTTGGAACCTGCCACTGTGGTACAGCACATTCAGCAAATTCACGGAAGGAGACAGAGTCCACCAGCTGGAAAGGCAGCAGCTGTAATGCGAGTAATTTTGCCAAGCTGGCATTTAGATGCTGTGCAAGGGGATGGTTGGGACTATATTTTTTTCTTACGCTGCAGCAGCTCGGGCAATGAAATCTGACTGCGTAAATCTGCAGCTGATGGGATGCTGTCACATTCTGAGGAATGACCTGGTACACCCATTACTGTAGCATCATCCCTGTCAGTGGAGATTGTAAGCAATGACATAGCAGGACATATAGGCCCCTATTACATTCTTCATGCTAACGGTAGCGCTCACAATCCAAACGCAAACGGGTTAAAAAACCTGTTTGCGTTAGGGACCTTGCGCTGTTCAGCGCGAGGTCACTGCACTTTCTGCTCCCTATACTTAACATGGGGAGCGCAAAGTGTTAATCAGCGCTGGATTACAATGTACCAGCGCTGATTAACGCCTGGCTCTGGTCAACAAAAAGTTAACCAGAGCCAGGACATGGTGTTAACGGATTCCGCTGGTGCAGAATCCGTTAACACCAGCTTTAAAATAAAAAATCCCATACTTACCCTCTGTCCCGCGGCGAGGACCGCGGCTCCTTTCGCCTCCTCCGGCCGGCGGGAGCAGGGAAAGACGTGGGAAAAGTCCCCTCCGTCTTTCCCTTCATATCCCTACTTGCGATGCAAGATCCGGCTGGTCACGTGACCGGCAGAGGGGAGCTCAATGGAGTCCTATGGACTTCATTGAGAAGATGCGTGCTGCCACGTGCATCCGAAATTTTAACGCTCGCTAACAATGCAGGCAGCATTTTTGCACCTGCATTGTAATCTGGCATTAAAACGCGAGCGCAAGGGGGGAAACTGCGGGTGCAGTTTTTCCTCCCCCGGCGGTCACCTTTTAACGCCAGGAGCATAAATGGTGCAATAGTGGGGGTAGAGACAGATGAGGACCCTTTGCAAAGTGTTGTGCCAACAGGATGCGTGGCAGGTGGTCATATGTCTTATCAAGCACATGGTACCCAAGTGTGTGATGTTTTTCCCACGCTTGATCCTCTTCAGACATAGCTTACAAATAGCAATGCTGCAGTCTGCTGCACATTTTGTGAAGAAATCCCAGACAGCAGAGTTCCTGCACGTATGCTTTGAGACAACAGCGCTCTGCACCTGAGAAACTCTGACTTCTGATGCCTTGGACTGGCTACGGTTGGTCATAGAGCACGTTGTGCCTCGCTTTTGTTGGGCCTCCTCCTCCTCACTTGACTCCTTTGTTCGATCAGGCACCAGGTGGAGTCAGTGACCTCATCATCATTGTGTCATCACCCCCTATCTCTTCGTCAGTGGAGCCAACCTGGCAATATGCTGCAGCTGCTGGGGGAACATGAGTGCCAGTTATTTGTGTGTCATCACTGGCACCCCCTTCCTCTAGGTTGATTATACTCCCTTCCTCAACCTCAGAGTTTGAATCACAGCACTGGAGTTGCTGCGCATCCTCAAGCAGCATGTCACTGTCATTGTAGTCAAACAATTTAGCTTACTCCTCCGTGTATGATAGTGAGGCTATGGCAGGAGTAGCTGTGGACATGGAGGCTGAATTAGATGTTTTGGCAGCTGAGGTAGACTGTAAACCACTACAAGCCTGTCTGGCAGAGGATGAGGAGGATGAGGATGGCCTGGTTAGCCAATCCTGCAAATCCTCTGTATGTTGCTGCTGCTTAAGACGGCCAGCACCAGTTAGAAAGGACAAGCATGCCCCTGCAGAGGATGCACCACGTCCACGACGAACAGGGGCACAGCCTTCCAACACAGAGGCTGCTTGCCCTCTTATCTGTGTCTGGGAGCATCTGCCTGTCCTTTTTGGTCTTTCTGACATGGTTAGTGATATATAGATTAAAGATATACAGAACTCTGATTCAACTCTGGTATTGTCAGGATCAGCGCTGGTGGGGTCCCAGTCTGGTTGTATTAAGCCCAGTATGCAGTGAGTTCAGGGGTTATTGACAAACAGTACCTTGCGGTATAGCGTGGTGTTAAGAGGGCTAGGCAGGAATCGTAGTCAGGAGACGGTCTGAAGTTCAAGGGCTGGCAGAGAGGATGCAGAGTCGGTGGGCAAAGCAGAGGACTGGTACACAAAGAGAATAGGCAATCATAGGTCTTTCCAGGTCAAGGTATAGGGATAATGCTGAAGTCCAGAGGGAGGGGTAGAGAGAACCATTATTTCAGACACAGGGGTGTGGTGTGTGTGTTCTTTGATTAACTGTGAAGGTTCTGGTTTTGTGCTGAACCTGAGGGCAGCGCTTTCCTGGATGTGCTACAAGCACAGATATGGCAGCGAACAGCAGGCATGGATCCTGACATATCGCCCGCCATAAGGAGTGACCTCTGGACGCGAACAGGCTTGCTTGATGACCTGCAAGAATCAAAACAAGTTCATATAGGTGGTGCAATAGGATTTCTTCAGGAGTGACCTCCGGGCACTTGCAAGATTCTTGAAGACTGTAAAATCTTCTTCACGTACAACCGTCCCATTGGAGCCAGAAGTCAATCCTGGTGGCAAGGGTTCCACAGTAATCATGCCCTCAGGGCTGGATATGGTGGTCCCAATATAACCATTTTTTGTGGCCCCCGTGGTCTTGAGGTGACTCTCTTGGGCTTCAGTTTGATGAAGTGGGACAGGTAGGTTGCTGGACTGGGGACGGAGTTCGTTATGGCCATGCCAATGTAGCTTTTCTTCTCCTGTTCATACCCCTTCAACAACTCATTTATCGTATGCAGGTGTTCCAAGTCTCCACTACATGACTCCCACTCTGGGTCATACTCTTCATCAATAGAGGAGTCTTGAAGTGGCAGATAATCCTCCACAGGATCACGGTGCGGAACAGCAGTGTGGTGGGTAGTGCCTATACACCTGGTATGGGCACCAGGGGTCCCTTGGGAGCGTCTGGCCATCTGTGGGTGGCACATTTCATCTTTGTCCATCTCCACCTCGCTGTCTGAGTTGATGGATAGCCATTCATCAGCAGACTCTGATTCATGCATCGAGTGGCACAGTGATGGTGGGTGTACTGCGGGGGCAGTAACAGTGATATAGAAAGGGTAGTAGATACTGCTCCACTGGGAGGCTATTCCATGTATCTACTACCCTTTCTATATCACTGTTACTGCCCCACTGGGAGGATATTCCATGTATCTACTACCCTTTCTATATCACTGTTACTGCCCCAACTGGGGGCTATTCATGTATCTACTACCCTTTCCATATAACTGTTACTGCTCCCACTGGGAGGCTATTCCATGTAACAGTTATATGGAAAGGGTAGTAGATACATGGAATAGCCTCCAGTTGGGGCAGTAACAGTGATATAGAAAGGGTAGTAGATACATGGAATATCCTCCCAGTGGGGGCAGTAACAGTGATATAGAAAGGGTAGTAGATACATGGAATATCCTCCCAGTGGGAGCATTAACAGTGATATAGAAAGGGTAGTAGATACATGGAATATCCTCCAGTGGGGGCAGTAACAGTGATATAGAAAGGGTAGTAGATACATGGAATAGCCTCCCAGTGGGAGCAGTAACAGTGATATAGAAAGGGTAGTAGATACATGGAATAGCCTCCCAGTGGGGCAGTAACAGTGATATAGAAAGGGTAGTAGATACATGGAATAGCCTCCCAGTGGGAGCAGTAACAGTGATATAGAAAGGGTAGTAGATACATGGAATATCCTCCCAGTGGGAGCAGTAACAGTGATATAGAAAGGGTAGTAGATACATGGAATATCCTCCCAGTGGGGCAGTAACAGGGATATAGAAAGGGTAGTAGATACATGGATTAGCCTCCCAGTGGGGCAGTAACAGTGATATAGAAAGGGTAGTAAGATACATGGAATAGTCCTCCCAGTGGGGGCAGTAACAGTGATATAGAAAGGGTAGTAGATACATGGAATATCCTCCCAGTGGGAGCAGTAACAGTGATATAGAAAGGGTAGTAGATATCTGAACGTGTCCTGTGGTATCTGGCACCAAGACATTAGCAGCAGATCCTTTAGGTCCTGCAAGTTACAGGGTAGGGCATCCATGGATGAGAGTTGTTGTTCCAGCACATTCCACAGATGCTCATTCGGATTGTGATCTGGGGAATTTGGAGGCCAAGGCAGAAATCTTTGTCATGTTCCTCAAACCATTTCTGAACAATTTTTGCAGGGTGCATTATCTTGCTGAAAGAGACCACTGCCATCCGGGAACACCGTTGTCTTGAAAGGGTGTACATGTTTTGCAACAATCTTTAGGTAGGTCTGACACCCTTCTGTGATGACCAGCATTAGGTTTTTCAGCAATTTGAGTAAAAACAAGGTTTGTGAGTGTCCTGAGTTAGAGCAAACAGCTTTACAGTGGGTCCCAGCTCAGGTCTCACAAGGTGGTGATGGTGCCATTACAGAGACGTCTATTCCACATGCAAATCAGTTTGCAATCACCCAGAAAGGGTGGCCAGGAATGCCAAGGAAGTCATCTCTGAGTCATCACCAGAGCTGCAGCAACCTCCCGACTCTTTTAAGCAATTTGAGCTAGAGGAGCTATTCTGAGTGATCCGACCAGACAGGCCATCCATCACTCCCCACATGCAACAATGTATCTTGGGCACCCATGACCCTGACACCAGTTAACAGGTTGACCTTCCTTGCAGCACCTTTGGTAGGTACTAACCACTGCATAAATGGAATACCCCACAAGACTTGCTGTTGTGGAGATATTCTGACCCAGTCTTTCTGACCGTCACTATATGACCCATGTCAAAGTCACTCAGATCTTTTGGTTCATGTCTCCTACTTCCAACACATGAAATTCAAAAACCTGACTGTTCACTTGCTTCTAATATATCCCTCCCTGTGACAATATATTCCACCCCTTGACAATATATCCCACCCCTTGACAATATACCCCACGACAATATACCCCACCCCGTGGCAAAATACCCCACCCTTTGACAATATATCCCACCCCGTGACAGGTGCCATTTAACCATATAATCAATGTAATTCACTTCACCTCTCACTGGTTTTAAAGTTGTGGCTGATCAGTGTATAGTGTGTGTATGTGTGTGTGTAGTACGAGATATACTACTTTTCTTTCCTTCCAAAATGTTTGGATGAATGTTTTAACCTCTCTTTGTGCAAAAATATGGGAATTTTGAATTACTAATCAATTCCAATAGTATAGACACAGTAAAGTCATTGCTCCCCATTTTATAAAGATGTTCCGCCAGTATAGTATTGTTGTCTAAATATTTCTCAATATTTATTTATTTATAAAGGATTTTACCAGGAAGGATACATTGAGATTTCTCTCGTTTTCAAGTATGTCCTGGGATAATATGGTAGTCACGGCTAATGTAAGAGTAAGTAAATTTCCACCAGCTCTATCGGAGATAGCTCCTGTGATTGTAACCATTCAGAAACATGGATATTGACTAACAAAACCTAAAGGAGCAGTAATCACTTTTTACAGAAAAGAAACTTGAGCTAAAACACCAAAAACCCTGAGGACCAACAGTTTGCGATGAATGCAACAATGCATGTGACTTCCATGGAATTTTTATCATGGAATCTGCATTTTAAGTCATACCAGACCAACGACCTTCTATGCCTGTTTGACACAATGACAACAGTGAAATAACTTTTGGTGCGTAACAAAAGAGTTCCCTCTGTTGGCCTATATTTGTTATATAGTCAAGAAGAACAACTACAAAGCACAAACTGCATGAATTCTAGGCTTGTGCACCGATTTTTTTTTCGGTTCGATTCGATTTTTCGGATTTTTAAACTTTTCGATTCGGCTCGTTTCGACCGATTTCTGTTTCGATTCGGTTCGGCTCGACTCGTTTTTCGTGTACATTTTTTTTTCGGAATTTCGACCATTTTTCGTATTTTCGTGTCACTTAGCTCGTTTTTGTATCGACTTTTCGTATTTTCGGAAATTTTCGTTTTTCCGAATTTCGACAATTTTTCGTATTTTCGTGTCACTTAGCTCGTTTTTTGTATCGACTTTTTGTATTTTCGAAAATTTTCGTTTTTTCGGAACGTCTGTTCTCCTCGTTTCAAAGCAATAAATTTCGATTTGACACATTTCAAGTACATTAGAAAATTCCGAAAATATTTCGTTTCGGCTCGGAAAACTTTTCGGATCTGCCATTTTCAGATCTAAAAATTTTCGGAAAATCGGCCGCATCCGAAAACACGAATCGTGAAATTTCATGAAGATTCCGATATTCCGAAACCCGAAACGCACATCCCTAATGAATTCCAAAAGATAATCAAAATAATAGAATTCTGGTGATGATGGCTGTAAGGTTCAAAGACCACACAAGGTCCATATATAGGACATAGTTAGGGAAACAAACAAATAACTTTCATTTATCCTCAACAATTTCAAAGATGGATTCCTCCAGGACATATCAGCAACCTGCCACTAAGTATTAGCTCCAGAACGATCAAGACTATTCCAAAATAATATCTGTGAATCAGAATTAACCAATATGTGTGGCCTTTTATTTTTACATGTTATGTATTGGCTCATAAAGATGTAATATATTAATAATGAGAATGTTTATAAAATAAGAAATAGACAACATATTAACTATCTGATGTTTAAGATTTTTGTAAGTTTTACAATAATTTAGTACGATTTTTTAAAATTTGAAGTAAAAAGTTTAAATATATAAATAAAATGCGGAAAAACAGGTTGAACACCCCTTATCTGCTGCAATGCTCAGGACCGCGAGCATTACGGATTTCCGATTCTTCCAGATTTTAGAATCCAGGAGAATGTGATATTTTAGAGGAAAAATATCAGAACTGGAGAGCCACGATCCCTTTCCTGCTGCAGCCCAGCGTGTACAGACCCTGGGAGTGCTGTGCGTCGGTACTCCGTAGACATGCTGCTCAGAGCTAGCGTGAGAAACCAAGAGGTTTCAGAGGGTCCTGAGAACGAGCAACAGCGCTAGTGGCTTGCTCTACGGTGGGGCCCGCTCAGGTCTCACAAGGTTTTAGCTTGATTGTGCCATTACAGGGACAACTGCTCTATATGCAAATCAGACGCCATCACCCAGAAATGGTGGCCAGTACTGAAATGCCAAGGACGTCATCCCTGCACGAGAGGTGCAGCATCCTCCGTCGATCCTTTCTGCCTTGATAGGCCTTGTCAGGAGGGTACAGACCAGTGGTTCTCAACCTGTGGACTCTTAGGACCCATAATTGTCCTTGGTCATTAAGTCGCGACCCAAAAATAATAGATTTTCTGATATTGATACATTATAAAAAAAATCCACAAAACAACGTGCGTAATATTCTACAATGTATGCTCTTTTTAAACAATTTTGTAAACAAACGGATTCTTTCCAAAATGGATAGTGCAGTAATCACAGAACTAGTGAAAACGAAAGAAAAAACCCAATAAAATAAACTGTAATTGAAACATATGAAATGAATTAGAACTTAAGGGGAAACTGGGGAAGCTTCTTGCTCTTAATAAGTGTCTCAAAGTCTGCGGTAATGGCAGACAAAGCAACTCTAATTTAAATCCCTACTGAATGAATAATAAAATATTATAAAAAAAACGTAAACTCTCATGCTCTGCGCTCCACCGCCGTCTGTCTCTGCCACTACGCATATTATTTCTTCGCAGCAGCCTGCCCTCCCTGAGCCTACACAATTTGCGTAGCTGAACACTACGCTAATCACGTAAGCTCAAGCTGGCAGGAGATTGAGAAGTCTGCAGCACGTGTCTGGCGCTGCCTACTTCCTGAACCTACGCTCTTCAGTGCCTCAGAGAGGCACTGAGAGCAATGGAATAGCTTGGACCAATGGAAAAGCACCATTGGTCCAAGCCATTCAAAAAAATGCCTCCATGAGAGGATGGCCTCTCATGCATTGATTGACAAAAGACAGTCATTTGACTGTCCTCGTCTCGCACAGTCAGTGGGCATGGGCTGTGCTCAGGGGGGGCCTCAGTGTGACTGTTCACTGTGGTGGCACCTCCTCTCTGCAGGTGGAGGGGAAAGTGCGTGGCTGACACTTGGCTACCTGCAGTGGAAAACGCAGATCCTGGGGAGCACTGAGAGCAGCCAGATCCTGAGGAGCACTGAACCTGAACCTACGTAACCTGTGTATATCTGGCTCTGATACAAGCCAGTGCCTCACCAGTCACTGACCTCACTGCACGTCCCTGGTAGATAGATGGAATACCCTCCCAGCGGGGGCAGTAACAGTGATATAGAAAGGGTAGTAGATACATGGAATAACCTCCCAGTGGGGGCAGTAACAGGGATATAGAAAGGGTAGTAAATACATGGAATAGACTCCCAGTGGGGCCAGTAACAGTGATATAGAAAGGGTAGTAGATACATGGAATAACCTCCCAGTGGGGGCAGTAACAGTGATATAGAAAGGGTAGTAGATACATGGAATAGACTCCCAGTGGGGGCAGTAACAGTGATATAGAAAGGGTAGTAGATACATGGAATAGACTCCCAGTGGGAGCAGTAACAGTGATATAGAAAGGGTAGTAGATACATGGAATATCCTCCCAGTGGGGGCAGTAACAGTGATATAGAAGGGTAGTAGATACATGGAATAGACTCCAGTGGGGCCAGTAACAGTGATATAGAAAGGGTAGTAGATACATGGAATAGCCTCCCAGTGGGAGCAGTAACAGGGATATAGAAAGGGTAGTAAATACATGGAATAGACTCCCAGTGGGAGCAGTAACAGTGATATAGAAAGGGTAGTATATACATGCAATATCCTCCCAGTGGGGGCAGTAACAGTGATATAGAAAGGGTAGTAGATACATGAAATAACCTCCCAGTGGGGGCAGTAACAGTGATATAGAAAGGGTAGTAGATACATGGAATATCCTCCCAGTGGGGGCAGTAACAGTGATATAGAAAGGGTAGTAGATACATGGAATAACCTCCCAGTGGGGGCAGTAACAGGGATATAGAAAGGGTAGTGGATACATGGAATAACCTCCCAGTGGGGGCAGTAACAGGGATATAGAAAGGGTAGTAGATACATGGAATAGCCTCCCAGTGGGAGCAGTAACAGTGATATAGAAAGGTAGTAGATACATGGAATAACCTCCCAGTGGGGGCAGTAACAGGGATATAGAAAGGGTAGTAGATACATGGAATATCCTCCAGTGGGGGCAGTAACAGTGATATAGAAAGGGTAGTAGATACATGGAATAGCCTCCCAGTGGGAGCAGTAACAGTGATATAGAAAGGGTAGTAGATACATGGAATAGACTCCCAGTGGGGGCAGTAACAGTGATATAGAAAGGGTAGTAGATACATGGAATATCCTCCCAGTGGGGGCAGTAACAGTGATATAGAAAGGGTAGTAGATACATGGAATATCCTCCCAGTGGGGGCAGTAACAGTGATATAGAAAGGGTAGTAGATACATGGAATAGACTCCCAGTGGGGGCAGTAACAGTGATATAGAAAGGGTAGTAGATACATGGAATAGCCTCCCAGTGGGGGCAGATGAGAAAAGAAAAATCAAAACAAAAAAAGCCTCAACTTTAAAAAAGTGTTTGCAAAAAAAGTAGTGCATGAAAATGCCTTTAAATAATATATCAGGTCCTATGAATAATAATAAAATGGTCTGTTGTAGAAAAAAAAACCAGTAAAAAAATTTGAAAAAAAATTGCCTTAAAGAACCCGAAAAATGAGTAAAAAAACAAAGACTTTTTGCTGCAGATTAAAAGAATAAACAGTTTAATTAAAATTTAATAAAAACGTGAATATTTTTTACATTGAAATTTATGGGATTCACCTCATTAAACCTGTCGAATGAAATCACTGAAAATCCCTGTACGGTGCAATTCGGTGGCCAATTCGTCTCTCTTTGAATAAACCCTTTAGTGAATAGACCTGTTAGTGACACAAAGTCCATTTCTGCCTGTATGCTGATAATGCAGACCCCGTGTGACATTGTGTCAGATAAGGGACGCCATCTAGAGTTTACAACCTTTCATCCCAGTGATATTTCTGTAAAGGATAAACTGATACATGAAAAAATATAAAATGAGCAAATTTACATTATTTTCATTTTTTAATCATCTCAGAATAAGAATCTCTGAGCAAAGTTTCAGATTCACCTTATGTTTAATTTACATCCCGTGTTTCAAATAAATGATATTATTAAAAAAATGTCAGCAAAAATAGTTTGGCATTGTAGGGGTTAATCCCTCGAATGCTGAAGCATTTTGTTGCCAGCTGAATTACATAATCAGTGTTTTGGGCAGATTGCGGGACTGGCGGTGATAGCCATGGGGGTCACATTCCAGCCCTAACCAATATTTAAAAATAAATAAATGTCCAAAAGATTTTAACCTGTTACTGCACAGTTTGCTTCTTAACAATGATATTACATGTCACGTTCTGTTTCTATCACTCCCAGGGAACTTTCAAGCCCTGAACACCGAGCTGGAATGGAAGGAGGATTTCACTGACACTATGACGGCTGTACTGGAGCCACAGAAGGAGGATGTGAATGACACACTGAAAGCTGCACTAGAGCCACCGAAGGAGGATTTCACTGACACACTGAAAGCTGTACTGGAGCCACAGAAGGAGGATGTGAATGACACACTGAAAGCTGCACTAGAGCCACAGAAGGAGGATTTCTATGACACACTGAAAGCTACACTAGAGCCACAGACGGAGGATTCAATGACACACTGAAGGCTGTACTGGAGTCACAGAAGGAGGATGTCAATGACACACTGAAGGCTGTACTAGAGCCACATAAGGA
This sequence comes from Leptobrachium leishanense, assembly GCA_009667805.1. Lineage (NCBI taxonomy): Eukaryota > Metazoa > Chordata > Amphibia > Anura > Megophryidae > Leptobrachium > Leptobrachium leishanense. The sequence goes on from CM019069.1 coordinate 163,317,196, forward strand.
CCGTCGCAATAAAAAGCCTAAACCTAGTGCTGGCTCATAGTAGTGAGACTTTCAATAGCAGTACAACTACTCACCTCTGCCTGTGCAATGCTCAGGTGTTGCCTAGATCATCTAATACTCCTGCATAAAACTGGACCACACCTGAAACCCAATGCTTCCACATTGCCTTGGAATCTCCAAGCTGTAAGGAGCTACCTCTAACCTCTCTGTATTTGCTTGGAAACCTGAATCACCTTCTACTCCACTGGACATCCTATTCCACCAAACCCTTATTCTGCAGACCACCTGGACATCCTATTCCTCCAAACCCTTATTCTGCAGACCACCTGGACATCCTATTCCTCCAAACCCTTATTCTGCAGAAAACCTGGACATCCTATTCCTCCAAACCCTTATTCTGCAGACCACCTGGATATCCTATTCATAGAAACATAGAAACATAGAAACATAGGAAAAATGTCGGCAGATAAGAACCTTTCGGCCCATCTAGTCGCCCAATTACATGGATACTTTACCTGAATTTATCTTTTGTTTAGGATAGCCTTATGCCTATCCCATGCTTGCTTAAATTCAATTACTGTTTTGGCCTCTACCACTTCTACTGGAAGACTGTTCCATGTATCCACCACCTCTCAGTAAAATAATGCTTCCTGATGTTACTTTTAAACCTTTGCCCCTCTAATCTAAGACTATGTCCTCTTGTTTTGCTACTTTGTTTCCTTTTAAATATACTCCCTTCCTCTACCTTGTGGATTCCCTTTACGTATTTAAATGTTTCTATCATATCTCCTCTGTCTCGTCTTTTTTCCAAGCTGTACATGTTAAGATCATTAAGCCTTTCCTGGTAACTTTTCTCCTTCAAGCCGTACACCATTTTAGTAGCCCTTCTCTGAACTCTCTCTAAGATGTCTATATCCTTCTGGAGATACGGTCTCCAGTACTGCACACAGTACTCCAAGTGAGGTCTCACCAGTGCTCTGTACAGTGGCATGAGCACTTCCCTTTTCCTACTGCTAATACCTCTCCCTACACAACCAAGCATTCTGCCAGCATTTCCAAGCATTCTGCCAGCATTTCCTGCTGCTCTATTACATTGACTACTTACCCTTAGATCCTCTGAAATAATGACCCCTAAATTCCTTTCCTCAGATGTTGAGGTTAGGACTGTATCAAATATTCTATATTCAGCCCTTGGGTTTTTACGTCCCAGGTGCATTATCTTGCACTTATCCACATTAAAACTCAATTGCGATAACTCCGACCATTTTTTTAGTTTACCTAAATCATTTGTCATTTGGCTGATCCCTCCAGGAACGTCAACCCTGTTGCAAATCTTTGTGTCATCAGCAAAAAGACATACTTTTCCATTAATACCTTCTGCAATATCACTAATAAAAATATTAAAGAGAATGGGTCCAAGTACTGACCCCTAAGGTACCCCACTGGTAACAAGACCTTGCGCCGAATAAACTCCATTTACCACAACCCTCTGTTGTCTGTCACTCAGCCACTGTCTAATCCAGTCAACAATATTGGAATCCAAGCTCAAAGATTGCAATTTATTGATAAGCCTTCTATGCGGACAGTATCAAAAGCCTTACTGAAATCTAAATAAGCAATGTCTACTGCACCACCTGTGTCTATTATTTTTGTTACCCAATCAAAAAAATCAATAAGATTAGTTTGGCATGATCTCCCTGAGGTAAACCCATGTTGTTTCTGATCCTGTAATCTATGTGTTTTTAGATGTTCAACAATCCTTTCTTTTAACATGGTTTCCATTAATTTCCCCACTACTGACGTAAGACTAACTGGCCTATAGTTCCCCGATTCCTCCCTACTACCCTTCTTGTAAATGGGCACAACATTTGCTAATTTCCAGTCTTCTGGGACGACTCCCGTTAACAAGGATTGGTTAAATAAATCTGTTAATGGTTTTGCTATTACATCACTGAGCTCTTTTAATAATTTAGGGTGGATCCCATCAGGCCCCATTGACTTATTTGTCTTTACTTTAGACAGCTGCTGTAGAACCTCCTCCTCTGTAAACTGATATGTAAATGTCTCTTTAGTGTTCTCTCCTAACTGAGGTCCCTTTCCTTCCTTTTCTTCTGCAAAGACTGAACAAAAATATTCATTGAGGCAGTCAGCGAGACTTTTATCCTCTTCTACATACCTTCCTTCCTTTGTTTTTAATCTAACTAATCCTTGTTTTACTTTTCTTTTCTCGTTTATGTATCTAAAAAATGTTTTGTCCCCCTTTTTTACTGACTGAGCTATTTTCTCTTCTGCGTGTGCTTTGGAAGCTCTTATAAATTATAAATTTTTGCCTCTTTCTGCCTAATTTTATAGGTTTGCCTATCTTCTTCACTCTGAGTTTTTTTATAATTATTGAATGCTGTCATTTTGTTCTTCACTATTTTGGCCACTTCTGCAGAGTACCACAGTGGTTTCTTCCCTTTTTTGTTTTTGCTAACAAGCTGAATGCAATTTCCTGTGGCCTTCAATAATGCTTCCTTTAAAAAATCCCATTTCTCCTGGACTCCCTTTAAACTCCTCCAGTCTGATACTGACTCCTTCACACAAAATCTCATTTTAGAAAAATCTGTTTTTTTAAAGTCTAAAACTTTTGTTTTTGTGTGGTGCGGCTCCATCCCTGTTGTTATATTAAACCATACTGACTGGTGATCACTAGATCAAAAATTTTCACCTACAACAACGTCCGATACCAAACCTCCATTCCTCTATTCCACCAAACCCTTATTCTGCAGACCACCTGGATATCCTATTCCACCAAACCCTTATTCTGCAGACCACCTGGACATCCTATTCCACCAAACCCTTATTCTGCAGACCACCTGGATATCCTATTCCTCCAAACCCTTATTCTGCAGACCACCTGGATATCCTATTCCACCAAACCCTTATTCTGCAGACCACCTGGACATCCTATTCCTCCAAACCCTTATTCTGCAGACCACCTGGATATCCTATTCCTCCAAACCCTTATTCTGCAGACCACCTGGATATCCTATTCCTCCAAACCCTTATTCTGCAGACCACCTGGATATCCTATTCCTCCAAACCCTTATTCTGCAGACCACCTGGATATCCTATTCCACCAAACCCTTATTCTGCAGACCACCTGGATATCCTACTCCACCAAACCCTTATTCTGCAGAAAATCTGGATATCCTATTCCACCAAACCCTTATTCTGCAGACCACCTGGACATCCTATTCCTCCAAACCCTTATTCTGCAGACCACCTGGATATCCTATTCCTCCAAACCCTTATTCTGCAGACCACCTGGACATCATTTTCCTCCAAACCCTTATTCTGCAGACCACCTGGATATCCTATTCCACCAAACCCTTATTCTGCAGACCACCTGGATATCTTATTCCTCCAAACCCTTATTCTGCAGACCACCTGGATATCTTATTCCTCCAAACCCTTATTCTGCAGACCACCTGGATATCCTATTCCACCAAACCCTTATTCTGCAGACCACCTGGACATCCTATTCCACCAAACCCTTATTCTGCAGACCACCTGGACATCCTATTCCTCCAAACCCTTATTCTGCAGACCACCTGGATATCTTATTTGTTTACAGACTTCCTGGATTTATTTCTCAAGTTACCTTCTGGATTACAAGGATTTGCCTATAACTCTAAGGACTCAGATATATCCATATATATAACTTAAGTATTCTCTGCTTCTGTTTTCCCATTGTTATGATCTGCAGTTTCTCCCTAATATTTAGTATATTCTGCTTTAGTGTTTATCCCTCTTATGTATAGTTTAATGTTCCTTATCCATTAATACAGTATTATTCTCTGCTTCAGTTCTGACTCGAGGCCTGTAACGTGTGGGTATATATGTGTGTATATCTATATATATATAAACGCGAAAGTCCTAACTGACTGACTGATCAACGCACAGCTGAAACCGTTTAACCTAGGAACGTGAAATTTTGAAGGTGCATTGTTTTTATGGTGTAGGCACCCACTAAGGAAGGATTTTTGGAAACTCCGTCCATAAGGGGGTGAAAAAGGGGGTTGAATATTTTAAACAGGATACCTATAGCTCAAAAACAGAAGATGCTACAGATGTGAAAATCGGTATTTAGATTCGTCTTGAAAAATAATAAACCACTTATTTTACCGTTTTTCAAAAATTCGATTGGGGGGGCCAAAAAAGGGGGTTGAATATTTTAAATATTTTAAACAAGATACCTATATCTTAAAAACAGAAGATGTTACAGATGTGAAAATCGGTATTTAGATTCATCTTGAAAAATGAAAAAACACATATTTTACCGTTTTTTTCAAAAATTCAACTGGGGACCAAAAAAAGGGGGGTTGAATATTTTAAATATTTTAAACAAGATACCTATATCTTAAAAACAGAAGATGGTACAGACGCGAAAATCGGTATTTAGATTCATCTTGACAAATAAAAAAACACGTATTTTACCATTTTCTGAAAACTCCTTTGGGGAACAAAAAGGGGGGTTGAATACTTTTATCATAAACGCGAAAGTCCTGACTGACTGACTCATCAACGCCCAGCTGAAACCGTTTAACCTAGGAATGTGAAATTTTGAAGGTGCACTGTTTTTATGATGTGGGCACCCACTAAGGAAGGATTTTTGGAAACTCCACCCCTAAGGGAGTGAAAAAGGGGGTTGAATATTTTAAACAGGATACCTGTATCTCCAAAACAGACGATGATACAGTCCTGAAAATTGGTATTTAGATTCCTCTTGAAAAATAAAACAACACTTATTTTACCATGTTCTGAAAATTCCTTGGGGGGGCAAAAACGGGGGTTGAATACATTTATCAGTATACCTATATTTAAAAAACCGAAGATGTTACGGGTGTGAAATTTGGTATTTACAATCTTTGTGAAAAAAACCAAACATGTTTTTTGCCATTTTCCACAAATCCAATTGGGGGGGGGGTCGGGGGAAAGGGGTCTGAATATTTTTATCATTATACCTATATTTCAAATTATACCTATATTTCAAAAACCAAAGATGTTACAGACGTGAAATTTGGTATTTACAATCTTCTTGAAAAATAAAAACAGGTGTTTTAACATTTTCCAAAAATCCCAAGGGGGGATGAAAAAAGGGGGGCTGAATACTTTTAAACAGGATACCTATATCTCAAACAGAAGATGTTACATGCGTGAAAATTGGTATTTAGATTCGTCTTGAGAAACAAAAAAACACCTATTTTACCATTTTCCAAAAAATCAGTGGCAGGGGGCAAAAAGGGGGGTTGAATACTTTTATCAGTATACCTATATTTAAAAAACAATTTTAACAAATCCTAAAATCCACGCGAGCGAAGCCGCAGCCAAAAGCTAGTAATATATATATATATATATATATATATATAGCTCCTTCCTTATTCCTTAGCTTTCCAGCTCTCCTGGAGATACATATATCTATTTCTCCTCTATTCAGTAATTGTGTCGGCATCGTTCTTCTTTTGCCTTTCTATCAAGTGTTCTAGTTTATATCCTTATCTATTGTTATTACTTATTCAGTATTCTCCTACTTCTCTCGCATAACCCTCCTAGATTCTGTTGTTGCCTCGGCCTATTTCTTTTGTGCCTTTTACAATAAATCAATATATATATCTCTGGTTTGCTAGTATTATTCATTGCACATTGGCTCGCACCTACCGCCCCGGAACCAGCACCTGACAGCCACAGCAGGAGGATGTCAATGACACACTTAAGGCTGCACTGGAGTCGGAGATGGAGGATTCTTCATTAGATTTCATTGTGCCAGTGTTCATATACAGGTAACGTACAGGATGTATCACATGGTCAGGGGTTTTTATACTGACGGCAGTGGCGTACTTTGGTGGGGGTGGGGGGCGGTACGCACCGGGTGCCACAACCTCCGCATCCCGGCCCGGAGTCGGACCGCTAGCTGCCGGACCAACCGCCGCCGAATCCGGCACCGGCCGCACCGCAGCATGTTTGTGGTGCACAGCCTCCGCATCCCGCTGGTCGGGGCCGGGCAGCCAACCACCGCCAAATCCGGTGCCAGCCGTGGCATGTTTGTGTGCCGATGGGGGCGAGCCACAGCCTCTGCATCCTGCTGGTTGGGGCCGGGCAGCCAACCGCCACCAAATCCAGCGCCGGCCGCGCAGCGGCATGTTTGTGCGCCAATGGACCGGTGCCACAGCCTCCGCATACTGCTGGTTGGGGCCGGGCAGCCAACTGCTGCCAAATCCAGCGCCGGGTGTTTGCCTGTTTGCCGGCCGTTAAGGCCGGCCGCGGTGAGCGGTCAATCATGTTCGTTGTAAATGTAAGTGTGACAGTGCGCCCTGACCTCTTTCAACAAATCACGCGGGCCCCGCCTTCACATGCTGGGCCGCGTGAATAAACACAGAGGCAAAGCGCACTGCGCAGGCACTGCGGCTGCTTGTTTGTCTACCAAGACAGTGCCCACTGCCCAGTAAATCGCCCGCGGCAGTGTGGCACAATAGCAGGGTGCGCAACCAGCTGAGCTTCCCCAATCCCCATCCCCAGTATAGGAGAGCCAGGCTGTGCCTGCAGGGGGGGTACCACTGCCATGCTCCTCTCCCCAGACTAGTGCAACTGACGCCCAGTGCCCTCCAACCTGAGTGAAAGAACAGCAACGGGCAACCAACCGATCAGACTGCAAATTCGGGTCACCGCCTGCTGCCTGCAGCTGCTGGTACTGGTAAATATGTTTATGGGTACTAGTAGCGTATATATATTTATCAATATGCTGCATGAGGTCTGCTGGTCTTTAATGGGGGTATATATCAATATGCTGCATGAGGTCTGCTGGTCTTTAATGAGGGTATATATCAATATGCTGCATGAGGTCTGCTGGTCTTTAATGGGGGTATATATCAATATGCTGCATGAGGTCTGCTGGTCTTTAATGGGGTATATATCAATATGCTGCATGAGGTCTGCTGGTCTTTAATGGGGGTATATATCAATATGCTGCATGAGGTCTGCTGGTCTTTAATGGGGTATATATCAATATGCTGCATGAGGTCTGCTGGTCTTTAATGAGGGTATATATCAATAGCTGCATGAGGTCTGCTGGTCTTTAATGAGGGTATATATCAATATGCTGCATGAGGTCTGCTGGTCTTTAATGGGGGTATATATCAATAGGCTGCATGAGGTCTGCTGGTCTTTAATGGGGGTATATATCAATAGGCTGCATGAGGTCTGCTGGTCTTTAATGGGGGTATATATCAATAGGCTGCATGAGGTCTGCTGGTCTTTAATGGGGTATATATCAATAGGCTGCATGAGGTCTGCTGGTCTTTCATGGGGTATATATCAATATGCTGCATGAGGTCTGCTGGTCTTTAATGGGGTATATATCAATAGGCTGCATGAGGTCTGCTGGTCTTTAATGGGGTATATATCAATATGCTGCATGAGGTCTGCTGGTCTTAATGGGGGTATATATCAATCGGCTGCATGAGGTCTGCTGTCTTTAATGGGGGTATATATCAATAGGCTGCATGAGGTCTGCTGGTCTTTAATGGGGTATATATCAATATGCTGCATGAGGTCTGCTGGTCTTTAATGGGGTATATATATATCAATATGCTGCATGAGGTCTGCTGGTCTTTAATGGGGGTATATATCAATATGCTGCATGAGGTCTGCTGGTCTTAATGGGGGTATATATCAATAGGCTGCATGAGGTCTGCTGGTCTTTAATGGGGTATATATCAATATGCTGCATGAGGTCTGCTGGTCTTTAATGGGGTATATATATATCAATATGCTGCATGAGGTCTGCTGGTCTTTAATGGGGGTATATATCAATATGCTGCATGAGGTCTGCTGTCTTTAATGGGGTATATATCAATAGGCTGCATGAGGTCTGCTGGTCTTTAATGGGGTATATATCAATATGCTGCATGAGGTCTGCTGGTCTTTAATGGGGTATATATCAATATGCTGCATGAGGTCTGCTGGTCTTAATGGGGGTATATATCAATATGCTGCATGAGGTCTGCTGGTCTTTAATGGGGGTATATATCAATATGCTGCATGAGGTCTGCTGGTCTTTAATGGGGGTATATATCAATATGCTGCATGAGGTCTGCTGGTCTTTAATGGGGTATATATCAATATGCTGCATGAGGTCTGCTGGTCTTAATGGGGGTATATATCAATATGCTGCATGAGGTCGGCTGGTCTTTAATGGGGTATATATCAATATGCTGCATGAGGTCTGCTGGTCTTTAATGCGGGTATATATCAATAGGCTGCATGAGGTCTGCTGGTCTTTAATGGGGGTATATATCAATATGCTGCATGAGTCTGCTGGTCTTTAATGGGGGTATATATCAATAGGCTGCATGAGGTCTGCTGGTCTTTAATGGGGGTATATATCAATAGGCTGCATGAGGTCTGCTGGTCTTTAATGCGGGTATATATCAATAGGCTGCATGAGGTCTGCTGGTCTTTAATGGGGGTATATATCAATATGCATGCAGGATATAACTTACAAGGAGAGGTAAAAGGATAATGTTAAAATGTTAACAGAAGACTTTAGACCAACCCTGACTGTGACTTATTTTACAGAACAAAACCAATCAATATGAAGCGAATTAGACCAAGTGGGGTCTCAGCAACGAAAAAAGCGAAGAAGGCAAGAGAAAAGTCGGCTGAGGTAATGTCTGGATCAATTCTGAAATATGTTGCGGTTTGAACATCTACCGCAGTAGAGGAAAGTGCTGAAGACATTCAATATAGTGAATCCAGGGGTGACATACCAGAAGAATCACATGTGAAAGTGCAGGAATTGGAGAAGATCAATTCATCTTCAAGCAGTGAAAGTGATGTAGAGGTGATTCCAGCAGAAGCTGCACCAGCAACACTCTGATGATGAAGAGGAAACTGTTAGACTGTCAGTTTATTCTGATGTTGCTGCTTGTCCAGTTACAGTTCCTCATGATTTAAAAGTGGACCTTATTAAGCGGGGAAGTGAACCATTCCAAAATAGAGATGGGCCTTTCAGTGGTCTTGAAAGGCGAGGAGAGAAAGCAAAAGGGAAAAGTCGACAGCTGACCACTGCATGGATCTACAATGCTTTGCCAAATGGCGAGAAAATTCTTAGAACCTGGATGGTGTACTCTATCAAAAGAAAGTCTATCAGGGTTATTCAGAGAGCGGTGAAAAGCAGGAGAATGACTGGAGAATGGAAAATTCTAGGTCAAAATAGCCAATTTGGAAAGTGAGATGAAAGGGAGAATTTTTCTGGTTTGGCTATTTTGACCTAGAATTTTCCATTCTCCGGTCATTCTCCTGCTTTTCACCGCTCTCTGAATAACCCTGAAAATAGTTTTTGCTGCAGACTTTTTGCTCTTGATGAAAAATTACCTAGAGTATCCAGTTTTGTTACTGGGTTTAAGGTGTGGTGGAAGCTAAACCCAAAAGTTTCTAATCCTGAGGCTTCTCAGAAACACCTTAGATGGTTGGAGAAATGGAAGACCTTGAGCAGAACTAAAGCTTCAAAAATGTATCGATCATGTCCAACAAGTAACATTGGACAGAGAAAAAGAAAATGGGAGATTTTGCATCGTCTCTTGGATGTAACCTTGTTCCTGGCACGACAGGATCTTGCATTTTCGTGGTCACAGAGAGACCATATTGTCAGCAAACAAAGGAAACTTCATGGAATTGTTGGAATTGCTCTCAAATTATGATCTGGTTTTAAACGAACATTTCATAAAGCTGAAACCTTCTGTTGCATCGGGGAAGAGAATCACTACCTATTTGTCCCCGAAAATTCTGAATGAATTAATTTGTCTTCTGGGGAATCACGTGAAGCATAAAATAGTGGAAGATATCAAGAAAGCTAAATACTTTGGGATTCTTTTTGATAGCACCCCTGATTAGGCTTGTGCACCGATTTTTTTTTCGGTTCGATTTTTCGGATTTTTAAACTTTTCGATTCGGCTCGTTCCGACCGATTTCGGTTAACGATTCGATTCGGTTCGGCCTGTTTTTCGGGTACATTTTTTTTTCGGAATATCGACTATTTTTCGTATTTTCGTGTCACTGTGCTCGGTTTTTGTATCGACTTTTGTGATTTCGGAAATTTTCGTTTTTCGGAATTGCACATTTTTCGGAATATCGACCATTTTTCGTATTTTTCGTGTCATTTTGCTCGTTTTTTGTATCGACTTTTCGTTTTTTTCGGAAAATTTTAGTTTTTCGGAACATCTGTTCTCCTCGTTTGACACATTTCAAGTCCATTCGAAAAATCCGAAAATATTTCGTTTCGGCTCGGAAAACGTTTCGGATCTGACATTTTCGGATCTAAAAATTTTCGGAAATTCGGCCGCATCCGAAAACACGAATCGGGAAATTTCGTGAAAATTCCGAAATTCCGAAACCCGAAACGCACATCCCTACCCCTGATGTGTCCCACGCTGATCAGATGTGTCAAGTGAGAAGATACGTACATGTTGAAGGTGACAATGTGGAAGTAAAGGAATCATTCTTGGGCTTCTTTCCAATTGCGGGAAAGACTGCTGCTGAGCTCACAGAAAAGATCCTGCAACATCTGGAGGGAGACGGACTGGACATAAGTCTTTGTCATGGTCATGGATATGATAACGCTGCAACCATGGCAGGGATTCATGGTGGTGTTCACTTCAGGCAAAGATAAAAGAGATTAATCCCAAGGCTTTGTTTATACCATGTGCAAACCATTCTCTGAACCTTTTGTGGGGTGCACTCATTTGGAAGTGTTGCTTCCTGTGTGACATTTTTTGGAACATTGGAAAGAATGTATTGTTTCTTTTCTGTTTCTACGCATCGTTGGGATTTGCTGATAGAGAATTTAGGTGTGACAGTGAAACGACTTTCCCAGACAAGATGGAGCGCTCATAATGATGCTGTGAAGCCAGTGAGGGCAAATTTTGAAAAACTGACATCAACCCTTGAAAAACTGTGTGATCCTAAAAGTGTGGACACACGAGGATCAGCTCAGATGTTGCTGTCTGCCGTGTGTGATTTTTACCTTTTTGTGTTACCTTTCTTTCTGGTGTGAAGTTCTGGAAGAAGTCAATATCACACAGAAGTATTTGCTAGGCTTGTGCACCGTTTTTTTTTTTCGGTTCGATTCGATTCGATTTTTCGGATTTTTAAACTTTTCGATTCGGCTCGTTTCGACCGATTTCTGTTTCGATTCGGTTCGGCTCGACTCGTTTTTCGTGTACATTTTTTTCGGAATTTCGACCATTTTTCGTATTTTCGTGTCACTTAGCTCGTTTTTTGTATCGACTTTTCGTATTTTCGTTTTCCCGGAACGTCTGTTCTTCTCGTTTCAAAGCAATAAATTTCGATTTGACGCATTTCAAGCACATCCGAAAATTCCAAAAATATTTCGTTTCGGCTCGGAAAACTTTTCAGATCTGCCATTTTCAGATCTAAAAATTTTCGGAAAATCGGCCGTATCCGAAAACACGAATCGGGAAATTTCGTGAAAATTCCGAAATTCCGAAACCCGAAACGCACATCCCTAGTATTTGCAAACACTAGGACTCACTCTAGAAAAATGCATTGTGAAGCTACAAGCTCTGAAAGCGTTTCTTGCTGATCAGCGCAATGAAATTGTAAAAGAAGGCCATTCGTTTTGCAACTACCACGTGCGAGGAAATGGACATTTCTATGGAGAGAAGAGGGAGAGTAAAGCTCCGGAAAACAATGCCAGGAGAGAAGGCAAAGGATGCTGGTCTCACATTGCCAGATGAATTGAAAAGGGCCATGTTTGAGTGCCTTGATCGGTTCCATCAGGAGTTAGACAAACATACGTCCTAAGGAAATTGAGAAAATCCTTTCGACCTTTGCTGCTATTCAGCCGAACACTTTGGTTGTTGCAACAGAAATAGATCTTGGGAATTATGCTCCAAAATTAGCTGAGATTTTTGATGAATTCTCTAATGAAGACATCGACAGTTGTGTTCAAAATTATTCAACCCCCACTGAAATTGAGTGTTTTGGCCAGTTTGACATTGATTTTGATCATTCAGTCATCTTGCTTACAATTAAATCAAAGAGGCACGTGTAGGTCAGACAAATATAACATAACATTTATAATGAAATAACCACAAATGTCTTTTCTGTGATCACATCATTATCAGTTTTATTCAACCCCCAAGTGACATTCAATCTTAGTACTTAGTACAACATCCTTTTACAGTTATAGCAGCTTTTAAACGTGAAGCATAGCTTGACACAAGTGTCTTGCAGCGATCTACGGGTATCTTCGCCCATTCGTCATGGGCAAAAGCCTCCAGTTCAGTCACATTCTTAGGCTTGCGCACTGCAATTGCTTTCTTTAAGTCCCACCAGAGGTTCTCAATCGGATTTAAGTCTACGACTACGATGGCCACTCCAAAATGTTTCAGCCTTTATTCTGCAACCATGCTCTAGTGGACTTGGAGGTATGCTTGGGATCATTGTCCTGTTGAAAGGTCCAACGTCTCCCAAGCCTCAGGTTTGTGACGGACTGCATCACATTGTCATCCAATATCTTCTGGTACTGAAGAGAATTCATGGTACCTTGCACACACTGAAGCTTCCCTGTACCTGCAGAAGCAAAACAGCCCCAAAGCATGATTGACCCCCCGCCATGCTTCACAGTAGGCAAGGTGTTCTTTTCTTCATAGGCCTTGTTCTTCCTCCTCCAAACATAGCGTTGATCCATGGGCCCAAACAGTTCTAATTTTGTTTCATCAGTCCACAGAACACTATCCCAAAACTTCTGTGGTTTGTCCACATGACTTTTGGCATACTGCAGTCGACTCTTCTTATTCTTTGGAGACAGCAAGGGGTGCGCCTGGGAGTTCTGGCATGGAGGCCTTCATTACGCAGTGTGCGCCGTATTGTCTGAGCTGAAACTTCAGTACCCACATCTGACAAATCTTTTCTCAGTTCCTCAGCAGTCACACAGGGACTTTTATCCACTCTACGCTTCAGGTAGTGCACAACAGTCGAAGTCAGCATCTTCTTTCTGCCACGACCAGGTAGCGTTTCAACAGTGCCCTTTGCCTTGAATTTGCGAATGATGCTTCCTATGGTCTCTCTTGGTATGTTTAACATCTTTGCAATCTTCTTATAGCCATTGCCCTTCCTGTGAAGAGTAATCACCTCTTCTCTTGTCTTCCTGGACCATTCTCTTGACTTCACCATGTTTGTAACCACACCAGTAAATGTCTAGAAGGAGCTGAGTATCACAGTCATTTTAAAGCTGCCTAATTGGTGCTTATTATGCTTTATTGCTGCTCCGTGACATCCACAGGTGTTTTCAATACCTGATTGAAAACACTTGAATGAACCTCTGTTCTTCAGAGTGGTAGTCTTTAAGGGGTTGAATAATTGTGTCAATGAAGAATTCACAAAAGAAACATTTACTACTGTATTACAAAACCAATTGATGTCATTTTAGTTGCATATGGTTCTTTAAAAAGTCCTTGTAGGATTTCATTCTGAATACAATTACAAATGTACACTAAATTCCCTAAAACCCTTTACAGCATTGGGGGTTGAATCATTTTGAACACAACTGTATGTTGAAATTGAACGCCTTCGGAGGCATTTGCAAGCTGCCAAGATCAGCGTGGAAGAGGCAAAGAAATGGACTGCATTGCAGTTTCCGGAGTTTATTGTTAAATGGGAATTTTGTGAATCTTTGCCAAACTTGTCACTTTGTTTGAGATTCTTTTCGCCTCATTTTGACCACTTTTTTGTTTATAGAAAGCAAAGCAGTATTAGCTTAGTTCAACTGTTAAATTGAATAAGTTTAGGTAAATAATATTATTTCTAAAATCCCATTTATTTTTCATGGTTCTAGTTTTTTTTCAAGTTGACATACAATTTATGCAATAAATATTTTTGAAGACTTTAAAAAAAAAAAAAGTGGGTGTGTTTTTTTGTTTTTTTTTACATTTTAAAGTTGGGGGGGGGTGCCAAATATAAGATCCGCCCTGGGTGCCAAATGTTCTAGGTACGCCCCTGACTGACGGGGAATATAAAATCCACATCCATGGACATACATGGGGAATGTATGCAATGGACATCAACAAATGCCCAGCCTCTACCAAAAGGACATCTGGGCTCGGTGAACAGATCACATGTACAGGACCCAGCACTCATTATTTATAACATTATATATATATATGTTATAAATAATGTTACCGGTAAAGCCCGAAGTGCGGTCAATCCTAGGATTACCCGGTTAATCCTGACATTACCCAAAACGGCTGGGTAAAGCAGCAAAAAAATAAAAATTCCGGACTTTACCTGGGTAATCTTTAGGACTAACCGACTGCCCTCGGGTAACAGTCTGGAGGAGCTGAAAAATCCGCACTTTACCCGGATAATGTGCAAGTCTGAAGCTTCGCCTGGGTAATCTGCCGTAGCGCGCGGTAACAATGCGGCAGCGCTGTGTTTCTTCAAAAGTGTGCACTAGTGTCACGTCACCTGTGTTTAATACATGAGATAAGCATCATAAATAAACGTTTCAGGTGTGGAACCCTTCTTCAGTGTAATGAGCGTTCTTTTTTAATTTTTTTGTATTTTTTAAAAGACTTTTTTTATTATATTCATGATTCCCTGGCCATCTTCTGCATTGAAAGAATTCTGGGAATTGTAGGCATCAACATCTGCAGGACCATCAGGGTTATCCAAAGAGATTCGAAAAGTCACCGCACGTTCGGTGACTTTTCGTTCTCTTCAATTCGGTTCCTTTTGCCGATTGCATTTCGGTGACCCTGCGGTGTATTCAGCAAACACCACAGGGTCCCCGAATTGCAGGGAAAAGCTGCCGCAAACCTGACGAAAACTAACCGAATGCACGCTGAAAACAAGCAAAAACATCTGGATTAACCTTCGAAAAAGCCGAACAGGAGCCGAAAAGGAGCCGAAAAGGAGCCGAATCACACAGAGCCGAAGCAGCTGAGACGTAGAGGAGGCAGTGAATAAATTAGAAAAACCATTTGTATGAATCTGGGAAAATGAAACGCTGTTTGCAAAGAAACTACTGAGCGAAAATGTCTGAAATTTTCACAGGAGGTCCAGGGAATGATAATAAAGAGGGCTGTTACAAAAAAAATAAGCAAACTGAAAAAAAAAAAAAAAAAAATCGGACTTTTCATTTTTTTTAAAAAATTCTGAAAAATGCTTAAAGTATCCTAAAAAATCTATAAATAAAGAGACTTTTTGCTGCAGAATTTTATAATGAACGGTTTATTAGATATTGAATTAAAACTGGAATATTTTTAACATTGAAGTCTATGGGATTCTCCTGAATTAACTTGCCGAATTAAACCCCCGAATGGCAGGGCATTAGGGGAACCTTTCACTGCTGGTTTGTGTTCTCTGAATAGCCGAAGCATTGCTTCTCTATGGGGATTTCACTGCCCTCGAACAGGGACCGAACAGGCACCGTATGTGCAGGCAATTCGACAGGATTTGGCGAATTGCCTGCTCTCTGGATAGCCGAATGGCCAGGAAAGGTAACCGAACGCTGATTTTCAGCGTTCGGTTACCTTTCTCAAGCAATTCGAATCTCTTTGGATAACCCTGCATGAGTCTGACAGTCCTGCCTTAGATAGTTAATATCATAATACTGCACATTAACCCCTTCTCTACTGATCATGTATACACAATCAGAAGTAGCAGATACAGCAGCCTGAGATCATGTTAACACAATCTGGTGCTTTATGATGTTTCTGTATGATACAAATGAATTTTGTTTTCTTTTGGGCTCCAGAAGATGCCCCCAAAGTTTTCCCCCTGTGGACATAATGCCCAAGGTGCTGAAACTGGTTAAATTTTACTAAAGCATCCCCTGACATATCGGGCTTTCCCCGGGCGATGCACGGAGCCTTGAGCTGCAGTTCTATCTGCAATAACTCCCTTTGGCCAGTAGATGGCGCCATCTGCCTGCCAAATAGGTTATTACACTAAGGAACTATTGGGAATAGTCCCAAATATTTATTACTGTATAATTCATTAAAAATCTTTTTCCAAAAAAAAACATTGGTTCCTGAAAGCATCGAATTGCCATCCGCGAATTTCGCCGACACCGAACTGAAAAAAAAGAGTCTCCTATTTTCCTAATAGAATGTTACATCTATTAAAATGTAGTGAACTAGTATCTAAACAATAAAAAATCTACTTTAAAAAAAAACAATAAAAGGTCTGTTACAAAATATAAAAACTTCTTTTAAAAAATACAGAAAGGTATTTTTAACAAAATATTTTTTTGCAAAGAAACCCAAAAAATAAATGGTGTTTTATTAAAAAAAAAATTATAAAAAAGATATCACATTGAAACCTATTAGATTCGCCTGTTTAAACCTGTAGAATTAAGACTAAGATAATCAGGTCTTTTCGCCGGAATTTCAGTGCAGTTCGTCATTCAATGAATAGATCATACAGGGTTATCCAAAGAGATTCGAAAAGTCACTGCACGTTCGGTGACTTTTCGTTCTCTTCAATTCGGTTCCTTTTGCCGATCCCATTTCAGTGACCCTGCGGTGTATTCAGCAAGTACCACAGGGTCCCTGAATTGCAGGGAAAAGCTGCCGCAAACCCGACGAAAACTAACCGCAAAACCCTGCGAATGCACGCCGAAAACTAACCGCAAAACCTGCCGACGAAAACTAACCGCAAAACCCAGCGAATGCACGCCGAAAACCCGCAAAAACATCTGGATAAACCCGTCGAAGACGCCGGAAAAACCCGAGCAGGAGCTGATCACACGCAGCGAAGCCGCCGGAAAAAGCCGAGAAAAAGCCGACACCGCAGACAGAGCGAAGTGAATAAATTAGCAAAACAGTTTGTATGAATCTGTGAAAGTGAAAAGCTGTTTGCAAAGAAACTACTGAGCGAAAATGTCTGAAATTTACATATAATCCAATGAATGATAATAAAAAGGGCTGTTACAGAAAAAATAAGTTAAGCATTTTTCTGATTTTTTTTTTTTTTAAAGTATCCTAAAAAATCTATAAATAAAGAGACTCTTTGCTGCAGAATTTTATAATAAACGGTTTATTAGATATTGTATTAAAACGGGAATATTTTTAACATTGAAACCTATGGGATTCTCCTGAATAAACCTGCCGAATTAAACCACCGAATGGCAGGGCATTAGGGGAACCTTTCACTGCTGGTTTGTGTTCTCTGAATAGCCGAAGCAGTGCTTTTTCATGGGGATTTCACTGCCCTCGAACAGGCACCGAACAGGCACCGTATGTTCAGGCAATTCGCCAGGATTTGGTGAATTGCCTGCTCTCTGGATCGCCGAATGGCCAGGAAAGGTAACCGAACGCTGATTTTCAGCGTTCGGTTACCTTTCTCAGGCAATTCGGATCTCTTTGGATAACCCTGAGTGTTTCTAATAGGACAATTTTGGTGCTGCCGAATCTTGGTGAAATGCGATAATTGCAATGTATTTTGTGTGTATTTTACCTGCATTTGGTGAATTGACGGCTTTGTGAAAAGAAGAATTGCTCCAAAATTGCACCTATGGGGAAATTCACTGTTCGGCGCAATTCGGTGGTAAGTTGGGAGGTTCGTGAATAACCCCTCATGTCACTATTACCTGTGAGACGCTCATGCTTTGCCATAACCTGTGTGATAATTGAATCAGGTAATGTCAGATCTCAGAGCAATGTATTTATGATAAGTCCAAAGGTGACCTGTTATCGCTGTAGAATAAGAACATAGAAAGGGTTTTAGGAAATCTTCAAATTAAGGCTAGGGTCAGACGAACACATTTTTCACGTTGTCCGTGAAAAAGTGCGTTCGAACGAACGTACGTATTTTTTCCCGGAATACGCGATAGCGGTCATACGATGCGCCTTTTCGTCCGTGATTTTGTACGGATCATCAATAAAACCCTTTTTGTGTCTGGACGTTATGTTGGCCGGACATTAGCAGCGTCTGACGTCTCCCAATCACGCACACACGCCGCTAGCAGACGCAGCGCACTCTGTACGTCAGTACTAGCGGTTTGACGTTCTCGAAAAAATGTGTTCGTTGGCCACTTGCGTTGCAAGGACGAACTTTTGTGCGGCCGTTCGTCGTATGTTCCCCGGCATTGGACGTCATTTGCTGCTAGCACGGCCGTGATTTCGTGCGGCTAAACGCACGTGAAAAATGCGTTAGTCTGACCCTAGCCTAAACTTTGGTCACGGCCGTCCGAGCAGAGAACTCGGAGCTGGAAGCAGCTCACGGTATGAATTAGTATCACATTTTCACACGTCGCGGCATCCAGCGGCACCGGCAGCGTGAACGCACCGGCACAAAGGAATCTGGGTTTTTGATTTTCGTGAATATGGATTGAGATCTACTTATTCCAGATTTAACGAGGAATACAGGAAGCGGATAATGTCCAGCCCAGAGGAACGGGATGAAGCTGCTCGGCCACATGGACAAGGTACAGAGACCGAGGACGCGTTCGCTAACAGACCTTACTATTATGTTTTAAAGGACCTTTTTTATTATTTCGACACATTTTTACTACATTTCTATTGGTTTAACCTCTTATTAGGAGAAAAAGAGACTTCCTATTTTTATTTCAGTTCGGTGGAATTCGCTGAGGCCATTTCGGCGCTTTCCGATAACTGCTTTGACGACTCTATATTTTCGGTGCAATATGGTGAACATTCGATAAATCTAACCTAATGAAACCAAGAGCTTCTTTCTAAGCAACCACATGTCCTCCTGCTGCTTCTCAGCCAAGAGACAAGATGGTGGGTTTATAGTTATATCCTCACCAGGAACAATTCCACATTAGGATTGAAAAAAAAAAACATGGAAAGGGACAGCAGCAACAATGAGCTGGCTGGGGATACAACAATATATACATACAGTATCAGAAAGGATAATATTTTTTACATTGAATCCTATGGGATTCTCCTGTTTATCAACGAAAATCAGGGCATTTCCCAACACTTTGGTGCAGTTCGCCGTTCTCTGAATAGATTAACCATTACTTGTGTATGAGAAAAATTCACTGCAGCTGCAGATCCCCGAAGCCTGCCGATCTGCGCTGAACTGCGCCGTATTTCGCCATCGCTTTGCCAGTCTTTGGCGAATTAACAGTTTAGTGAATAGATGAATTACCACGAAATTTCACCGTATGGGGAAAATCACCGCAAGTTTGTCACTTATTGACGAACAACCCCTATATTTTTTTTCTACAGACCTATAATTATGAATCCTTATAAAGAGCAACAATGCAGAAAAAAGTCCAGATAATGGGGATGAAATCACGTAACGAATAATGGTGTCTGAATCCCAAGAGGGACAACAAAGTCCAGTGTAGAAGAAGAAAAAAAAAAGGACACTTTATTCCCAATTTAGGATGTTTTAAAAGCCACCTTTATGAACTCTAAGGCTAGGGTCAGACTAGCGCAGTTTTAACGTGCGTTTAGCCGCACGAAATCACGGCCGTGCTAGCAGCAAATGACGTCCAATGCCGGGGAACATACGACGAACGGCCGCACGAAAGTTCGTCCGTGCAACGCAAGTGGTCAAGGAACGTATTTTTTCGAGAACGTCAAACCGCTACTACTGACGTACAGAGTGCGCTGCGTCCGCTAGCGGCGTGTGTGCGTGATTGGGAGATGTCAGACGCTGCTAATGTCCGGCCAACATAACGTCCAGACACAAAAAGTGTTTTATTGATGATCCGTACAAAATCACGGACGAAAAGGCGCATCGTATGACCGCTATCGCGTATTCCGTGAAAAAATACGTCCGTCCGTTCGACCGCACTTTTCAGGACGGCGTGAAAAATGCGTTCGTCTGACCCTAGCCTAAGGTTTGCTGACTGAGGAAGGCTCTTTTTAAGCCGAAACGTTAACATTGGAAAGGACAATAACTGGCCTTTCCAATGACAGTCCAATGGTCTATGTAGGATGTGTAGAACCGGAGATACAGGGTTTCAAACGCCCAAAGGTCCCCTATATGACCTTTAATGGGACGGCCGCTCAAGGAGGGGGGGGGGAATGTCCCCTGTGCCCCCTCTCTGGATCCACCACATGCTAGAGAGGGGACCAGTGAGCTCCGCTGGATTAGCTGACCATTGTCATTTGCAGCCATTAGTAACACCTCCTATACAAAGTATACAAAGTATAGGAGCTGTCATTGTGCAGCAAGGAGCCGCAAAGGGTAACCCACACTGAAGCAGCACAGCAGCACAGCAGCAGAGCAGCACAGCAGCAGAGCAGCAGAGCATGTGTAGCGCTGTGTTTAAACTCTTACTGTGGCAGTACCTATTTTTGGCCACCGGAGGGAGACAGGCGCGATCAGAGACACTGAACATTGGGACTACATTTCCCGGCGTGCTTTGCAAACAGACAGGAAGTGGGTGGGACACAGACGCTGTACATCCTGAGCCTCGTGGAGAACGCACGAGAGCACGCCAGGGAGTGCATGGAAGAGGACGCAGTGCTGCTGAGTGGAATCGTGACCAGGCCGGAGCGCAAGTGTGGCCTATCAGGAATCGAGTGGGGTTATCCTGCCTTGCCAGAAGGAGCCTTACCCACCGGCCATCACCACCAAGTGCATTCCAGCCAAGCTGAGGACCCCGAGTAAGGAGTACCGCGAGTCCAACAGATGGGAGAGCAGGCGGTAGCTGGACAAGTCCGGGCCGGAACACAGAGAGCCTGAATATTGGTCCAATAGCCGGTATCCCAGCGCGGAGACAAGCGGAGAGATGTCCTGGGTCAGCGGAGCCTGGGTGAGAGGCCTCCAAGGCCGTTTCCACAAAAGTTCAAGCACGCTGTTGTTTATTTCTGAAACCCACAGGGCCCCAACGTGACTAGTCAAAGACATCGCTTAAAAGATTCACTGGCCAGTTGAATAGTACCCGGGTACCATAACACACACATACACTCACAATTCGGGACTTAACCTGTTCGGGACTCACTCCTTAGTATCCGAAAAAGGGGAAAAGATTTGCATCTTATTTTATTTTCCGCTGCGCGTTTCTCGTAATTACGAATCATTGTATTTTTTTTCTGCTCGGTCGCGTTTTCCAGAAATACGAAGTCTCGCATTTCTTTTTTTCCGGCTGCGCGTTTACCGCAATACGAAATACTGTAAATATATCTACGAACACCGTGTCTTATTTTATGCCTTTTACTTCAGTAAACTATATAAATTATAAAATCCACAACGGTGCTGGAGTATATTTATTCCCTAGTGCGGGGAGACTGACCCGTGGTTCATTTTCAGCGGCTCCTCCGGGAGTGAGCGCTACACATGCGTCACGGTGAGAGTAGCAGCTCCGACCTTTAGCTTAATGGCTCAGGCAGAATAAGGTCCTGGGTTTTGTTTCTTCTACTTGTCAGGGATTTTGATCCACACGAGTTATTGATACACAGAGCAGCCGCAGCCTGGGTGAACGCAGTGCGCATTCAGGACATTACGCAGTGCGTTTTGGGGTTTCAGACTCAGTGACCCCCCCATCATCACTGTTATCTGTGGAATATAGGATTTACACGCGGTTATTTATTGTGTTTGTATATTGCGTCGCTCTCTTTATCAGGGCATATCAGTGACTTGTATCATCTGATGTGCAGAGCACATTCTGCAGCTCAGGAAAGGTGAAAGTGAACGCATTCTGGTGATTCCAACAACAGGTTTGACGAGTGTCTGCCCCCCCCCTCAGGCTGTGTCAGGGGAGCGGCTGGACTGCACTGAGCTGTGAGTAGAGTGTGAGCTGCTGGACGAGCAAAGGTGCTAAAGTCACAGTGTACTGTGTGAGGGGGGACTCATATCTTCCTGAGCAAACACTCACCCTCAGCGCTAAGATTTAACTCCGTCTGCTCTGGTTCTGCAGGTGAGGAACACAGACGAGACACGGAAACTGCGACGTGAAGGGAAACAGAACCAACAGGTTCTACAAGAAACGGACCAGAGAAAGAGAAAATACAGCAACAGAGACAGGATCAGAGCAAGAGAAGAGAATACAAGAACCGATACTGGAGCAGAACACACTGTATAACTGTAAGAAGCAAGAGAACCAAACATACACTGGACCAACAGAACCAAACCTCCTGCTGGACAAACAGAACCAAACCTCCTGCTGGACAAACAGAACCAAACCTCCTGCTGGACAAACAGAACCAAACCTCCTGCTGGACCAACAGAACCAAACCTCCTGCTGGACCAACAGAACCAAACCTCCTGCTGGACCAACAGAACCAAACCTCCTGCTGGACCAACAGAACCAAACCTCCTGCTGGACCAACAGAACGAAACCTCCTGCTGGACCAACAGAACGAAACCTCCTGCTGGACCAACAGAACCAAACCTCCTGCTGGACCAACAGAACGAAACCTCCTGCTGGACCAACAGAACCAAACCTCCTGCTGGACCAACAGAACCAAACCTCCTGCTGGACCAACAGAACCAAACCTCCTGCTGGACAAACAGAACTGAATCTACACTGGACTAACAGAACCAAACCTCCTGCTAGAGCAACAGAACTGAACCTCGCACAGGATCACAAGTGTGTGTATAAACAAGTCGAAGGACAGAACTTTGTAAAGTAACAACATATTTTACCGAATCATCAATAGAAAGAAAACACAGAATGGAGGCAGAAAGAAAACATTAACCAAACATAGACAAGACAGGACCCAGAAACAGCAACAACAATAAACCTACAGGAAGAGAATCAATTAATCAAGACGTCTGTAACCTGCATGCTCTATATTTAACCCCTCGATTTATCATTACACGATCAAATCAATATCACATCCACATACAGATACAGAGGATCCCATTATATCCAGGGGGGAGATGGCGACTGGAGGAAGTGACACCAGCGATGAGGGGTTTGTAATGTTGGGAGAAGATGAAGAAAACCTCCCAATAAATCTCAATCGCAGCGACAACCATAAACAAAAAGCTACTGATACAGAAAATGAAAGGAAAGAGGACGGAATGGAAGCAAAGGATACTGCAAGGGAACCTGGAAACCCAACACCCCAAAAAAGCATGATCACAGGGCGAGTGGGACATGACAACATGGAAACTGAATCCCCTAAACCAGGAGCTGCAGCAAAACATGAAACAGATGGTGTGGATGGAAAGAATCCTGGACTAGAAGCTGATGTAAAACATGAATCAGAAAATTCAGATGTAAGGAAACCAAAACCAGAAGCTGCTGCAAAACCTGAATCTCAAAATCCAGATGGAACGACACCTCAACCAGAAGTTACTGCAAAACCTGAATCTCAAAATCCAGATGGAATGACATCTCCACCAGAAGCTGCAGCAAAACATGAAACGGAAAATACAGATGGAACGAAACCTGATCCAGGAGCTGCAGCAAAACATGAACCAGAAAAAGCAGATGTAGGTAAACCTGAACCAGAGGCTGCATCAAAGCATGAACCAGTGAATACAGACGGAAAGAAACTGGAACCAGAAGCTGCAGCAAAACATGAACCAGAAAATACAGACGGAAGGAAACCTGGAAACCAAACACCCCAAAAAAGCATGAGCACAGGGCGAGTGGGACATGACAACATGGAAACTGAACCCCCTAAACCAGGAGCTGCAGCAAAACATGAAACAGAGGGTGTGGATGGAAAGAATCCTGGACTAGAAGCTGAAGTAAAACATGAACCAAAAAATCCAGTTGGAAGGAAACCTGAACCAGAAGCTGCAGCAAAACTTAAATCTCAAAATCCAGATGGAACGACACCTCAACCAGAAGCTGCAGCAAAATATGACCCAGAAAAGGCAGACGTAGGTAAACCTGAACCAGAAGCTGCAGCAAAACATGAACCAGAAAATCCAGAGGGAAGAAAACCTGAAGCAGGAGTTGCAGCAAAACATGAACCAGAAAATAAAGATGAAACAAAACCTCTTCCAGAAGCTGAGGCAAAACATAAACCTGAAAATCCAGGTGGAGCGAAACCTGAACCAGAAGCTGCAGCAAAACATAAGCCAGAAAATACAGATGGAAGGAAACCAAAACCAGAAGCTGCAGCAAAACCTGAACCAGGAAATCCAGATGGAAGGGAACCTGAACCAGAAGCTGCAGCAAAACCTGAACCAGGAAATCCAGATGGAAGGAAACCTGAACCAGAGGCTGCAGCAAAACATGAGTCAGAAAATCCAGATGGAAGGAAACCTGAACCAGAGGCTGCAGCACAACATGAACCAGAAAATCCAGATGGAAGGGAACCTGAACCAGAAGCTGCAGCACAACATGAATCAGGAAATCCAGATGGAAGGGAACCTGAACCAGAGGCTGCAGCACAACATGAGTTACTAAATCCAGATGGAACGACACCTGAACCAGAAGTTGCAGCAAAACGTGAATCTCACATCCTTCATTCAGGAAACCCAAACAGGTAACAATACTATTGCATCAATATACATTAAGATCATGTAAAGGAAACAAACGCAGAGTTAATTAATGTGACACATTCTACTGTTTATTAACATGACCCTTAATATGTAAATATTATGTCTCTTACATATTTTATTATACCAACACATTACTGGACATATTTATTTTACCCAAACCACGAGAGAATGCTGAGATAACTTCATTATTTTATCCAGCACTTGGTTGCTCAGATATTGGGTATTTTCCTTTATTTACGTTTGCATTTTGGGGAAAAGTTTGCAGCGAATCAGACAAAACAGCAGATAAATAGCTACAATCATCAAGATTGAAATCCCATGTCCTTTCTTGTGTTTAAATCTCACAAACAGAACATGTTAAATCTCCACGAGGGGCCGAGGAGAGAAAATACTATTCTTTAAATTTCCTATTTTTATTTTTTATTGTGCTGCAACGCCTCCTCGAAACCAGCCGTAAACACAACCTAAAACGAAAAAGAAACTAGTGTTAAATCACTAAATAGCAAACTATGGAGTAAAGGGTTAAAGAGCATTACTACTGCAAAGGGGAAATACTATTTAAAGTATTGTAAAATACCTGATCGTTTGTTCAAAACACACGATTATTTACACAAATAGAAACAAAATGTTACAATATACAGTTTGAGGTGATAATTGTGAGAACCTGCTTTTACCAAACTTCACATGACTGTTACTGCTATGAATGATGTCACACAGTGTAACTGAGGATAGATTCTATGTATGTGTAAAACGTGAATAACAGGATCATGGGAAATGGCTACATTAGTCCTAAAATGGAACTCCGTTTGTTTCCTCTGTAGCTGAGGGGTTACATTTCAGCTGGCTCCTCCGAGCAGTAATTAGGAAACTGTAACACCCTATGTAGAGAGCAATCGTGCCGCCCCCCCCTTACCAATTTAGGAGTATGAGTGACCAGCTCAGGTCCCACCCAATAAAAAACATCACACCTGTGCGTAAGTGGAAAGGGCTTTGCCGCAGCTTTATCAACTTCATTAAACAAAAAAAGTTTATGAAAGATAAGTAACCAAAACACATGCCTGAAAATATATTTATTTATAAAGGATTTTACCAGGAAGGATACATTGAGATTTCTCTTGTTTTCAAGTATGTCCTGGGTATATGGTATATGTCAACTAATAGCGTATACGTCTAGTTATATTAAAGGGCGCTGACACCAAAACATGACATGTCCTTATTGTGTTTATGTTGCTGGTATCTTATATGTGCTTGTTTTTCTCTTGTACGTTTAGAAAATATTTTACTCTAGGGATTATTTACAGAGACCCGAAGTTGCCCCAAAAATGCACCGAACAGTGAATTTCCCCATACGGTGATATTTCGTGGACATTCGGCTATTCACGAAGTGCCTGTTCGGCGGCAGTGAAATCCCCCATAGAGAAGCAATGGTTAATCTAGTCACACTGAACAGCAGAGAAATATCAGTGAAATGTCCTGATGTTCAGTGGTTTCATTCGACAGGTTTATTCAGACGAATCCCATAGGTTTCAATGTAAAAATATTCCCGTTTTAATGCAATATCTAATAAACCGTTTATTATATTAATCTGCAGCAAAAAGTCTTCTTCTTTTTTTTTTTTTTAGGCATTTTTCAGGATTTTTTGGGCAAATTTTTGTTCCCAAATGTTTTTTTTATAACAGCGTTTTTTCTTTTTTGTGTTACAGACCTTTTTATTATTATTCATAGGAATTATATGTTAATTCCAGACATTTTCGTATTGTATGGATGTTTCAGCACCATGGTTAGCTACAATAGCAGCTGTCCATAGTGCTGCACTGCTGGTCTGATACATGGTGTTCTTTCATTGAAAATGTATCAGGACCTTGGACTATGGAACTAACCAAAGTGCTGAAAAAAGTCAGAAAACCTAAAATTTCACCAAACAATTCTCGAAAAAAACCAAAAAAAGTCCTAAATAAATAAAATGGCTTACTGCTCCAAATGAAAAAAATAGACGCTTTAAGAAATATTTGATAAAAAGGGGAATATTTTTTTATATTGAAACCTATGGGGAAAAAGGCTTGTTTATTTAAAAAAGTTAGGAAGCCTAAAATTTCACCCTAAAAATTCTTAAAAATGTCAAAAAATTCTAAAAAATAAATAAACAAAATGGCTTTTTGCTTCATGTGTAAAAAA
The DNA here is from genome assembly GCA_009667805.1 of Leptobrachium leishanense. Taxonomy (NCBI): domain Eukaryota; kingdom Metazoa; phylum Chordata; class Amphibia; order Anura; family Megophryidae; genus Leptobrachium; species Leptobrachium leishanense. The sequence goes on from CM019069.1 coordinate 163,343,824, forward strand.
TAAACGGTTTAAGAAATATTTAATAAAAACTGGGCTTTTTTTAACATTGAAACCAATAGGCCAATGTTTCCAAACCTGTCCTCGGGACTCACAACCAGGACAGATTTTGCAGATCACCATGGGGAAAAGCAGAATGAACCCTGCAATCACTGAGCAGCAAATCATATCACCTGTGCTGTGCTTCAGATATCCTGCAAACCTGGAGAGGCGGAGGGTCCTGAGGACAGGTTTGGGAAACACTGCAATAGGCAAATCCCTTAATTTTTAATGTTAAAAAAATTCTGCTTCATTTTAATTTGAAATCATTTTGTGCCATTTTCTTTTCATTTTGGGTCATTTTCGTTCCGTTTCTTTTTATTTTATTCCACTTTGGGTACTTTTTGTTCCATTTTTCTCTTTTCGGATCATTTTCATTCCATTTCATATCATATCGGATCTTTTTCGTATCGATTTGACTTATAACAATACATTTAGTCGTTTTTGTTGTGCTACCGCGATTCGTAATTTCGACCGATTCGTAATTTCAACCGATTTGTAATTTCGACCGATTTGTAATTTCGGGCGATTCATAATTTCGGGCAGCCGATATTACGGTTTTCGGAAACTAAAAAAGTAACGATAATGCAAATCTAGGACGAAAACAACATTTTGACGATACAAACTGTACATGTCCAGCTATAGGCAAAAAAAAGAGTATTATCCTCTGTATTTCCAGGAATGTATTATCTGTGTTTTGTTACAGGGACAGACGAGAGAACACGGCGATATTTCCCACAGATTCGGATGTGGATATAAACTGGCTGATGTATCATATAAGCTCAATCTGTGATTCCTGGAATCTTGTGCCTCTTACTCATGATTCCTGGGTGGACGTGGCTGCTAAAACCTCTCCTCACATTATCTGGCACTCCATGAGATCTCGGAGACCCCTGACTGACCTGGAGCGTCACCGGGAACACTTTACACAAAGTAAGTGCAGAGACAATGGAGGAACGTGCTGCTATAAACCACGCGCAGAGCGCAGAGCGCAGAGCACAGAGCGCAGAGCAGCTGCTCATGAAGACACTAGTGCAACGCATGATGTAAACATAAAGTTTAACACTTAAAGATTATTATTATTATTATCAGCAATTTGTCACAAAATGCCAATGAGTGAACAGTCAGCAGGAGAATTTCGTACGTGCACAATCCCATTGCTCCTGGGCAGCAGAGTAACGCGAGCAGACAGACACATAAGGGATTAATCCTAGAGAGCGGAATTGGCTGCAGGATTGCACCGAACAGTGAATTTCCCCGTATGGTGCAAATTCGATGCCAGTCGGCTATTCAAAAAACTGCCGATTCTCCAAATTTGGCATATTGCCAGTGAAATACAGTGCTGTTCAGTGGCAGGGAAATATGGTGCCTGTTCGGCGGCAGTGAAACACGGTGCCTGTTTGGCAGCAGTGAAATATGGTGCCTGTTCGGCAGCAGTGAAATACGGTGCCTGTTCGGCAGCAGTGAAATACGGTGCTGTTCGGCAGCAGTGAAATACGGTGCTTGTTCAGCGACAGTGAAATACGGTGCCTGTTCGGTGGCAGTGAAATACGGTGTCTGTTCAGCGGCAGGGAAATACGGTGCTGTTCGACAGCAGTGAAATACGGTCCTGTTCGACGGCAGTGAAATACGGTGCCTGTTCAGCATCAGTGAAATATGGTGCTGTTTGGCGGCAGTGAAATACGGTGCTGTTCGGCAGCAGTGAAATACGGTGCTGTTCGGCAGCAGTGAAATACGGTGCCTGTTCGGCAGCAGTGAAATACGGTGCTGTTCAACGGCAGTGAAATACGGTGCCTGTTCGGCGTCAGTGAAATATGGTGCTGTTTGGCGGCAGTGAAATACAGTGCTTGTTCGGTGGAAACAAAACCACAGAAAACAAACAGGTCTATTTAAAGAGAGGTGAACCTCAGGAGAATGACTGGAGAATTGAAAATTCTAGGTCAAAATAGCCAAACCAGAAAAATTCTCCCGTTTATCTCACTTTCCAAATTGGCTATTTGGTCTAGATTGTTCTCTTCTCCTGCCAGTTCTCCTGGTTTTCACCTTTCTCTGAATAGCCCTGAAAGTACATGAAAGGAGACACAAACACAAATATATAGAAAATGTGCTACTTTCTTTCTTCTTGTTCCTTTCTCATGTCTCATTAACACGGAGAGGATTTGTCTTTCTCTGATGCCCTCACACAGTTGGTTTCTCTCTGTTATAATATACTATACAATAAAGATATTTAAGCATTTATTAACATTATATGTGAGATTATACTTTAAGGATTTTAAGGGGATATTAATAGAGTGATCAACTCCCAGATCATAATGAAATATATATATCCTTATTTTATATCAATTTCTAGTGATACAAATCCGATTCCTCCTAAAATCTTAAATATATTAATATTATATATTCCTAAAAGGGTCATTAGAGCACATTTAGATATAAATAGAGGCTACTCTCTATTCAAAACCACTAAAATCTATAATTTAACACATAGTACTGTTTTAACCCCTCCACTACCAAGCGATTTATGTTGATTTTTTTTTTATCATAACATTTATTTGAAAAATGGGATGTGACTAGGGATGAGCCGAACGACCCCCGAGTTCGGTTCGGGCCCGAACCCGAATTTTTCCAAATGTTCGGGTCCGAACCCGAACCCGAACCCCATGCAAGTCAATGGGGCTGAAAATTCGGTTTTTAGAGTGCCCTCCAAGAGGGCATATATGCTAGATATTTGCCATAAAAGGTGTATGGGGGTCCGGGTAGTGCCCTGGGGGACAGGAAACAAGGACAAAAAGTTTAACAAAAGACGTTTTTAAAGGGACAGAGTTTTCCATGAAATAAGGGTTAAAAATAAAAACGAAAAATTCCTTCAAATATCGTGCCTAGGAGGTCCCCATAACCTGCCCGTGAAGTGGCGGATTTCTAGGATGTATAGAAACACTTAAAAACAAAAAAATGACATTTCATATGACGGTAAATGCTTTTCCTTTAATCTATCCATAAACAACTGCTTGGGGCGGCAGTCTGTATGAAAAGAGGAGACATTTTCGGACACGCAGAAAATGTTTACTGATTTTTTTGGCTAAATTATTGTGAAACTTATGCAGGCTTTGGATGAAAGTGACGATAGGTGCTTCAAAATTGGTCCTTTAGCATCCCCAAAAGTGCTGTCACACCGTAACCCCTCTGAGGATATGAATCTGATACAGGCGTCAGTGGCAGTGGCAGTGCACCCAAATATTGTGCCTTTGGTGCCAGGCCTGCAAGTACTATCATACAGTAACCCCTCTGTGGTATTGTGGAAGAATGCAGGGGTGAACCTTGCGGTCCTATATTAAAAAGATATGATTCTGGTCAAGGCATCAGTACACCCAGATACTGTGCCTTTGGTGCAAGACTGCCAGGCCAGCAATTATCATCATACAGTAACCCCTCTGTAGTATTGTGGAAGAATGCAGGGGTGGACCTTGCGGTCCTATATTAAAAAGATATGATTCTGGTCAAGGCGTCAGTGCACCCAGATATTCTGCCTTTGGTGCCAGACTGCTAGGCCAGCAAGTACAATCATACAGTAACCCCTCTGTAGTATTGTGGAAGAATGCAGGGGTGGACCATGTGGTCCTATATTAAAAAGATATGCATCTGTTAAAGGTGTCAGTGCACCCAGATATTGTGCTTTTGGTACCAGGCCAGCAAGTACTATCATTCAGTAACATCTCTGTAGTATTGTGGAAGAGTGCAGGGTTGGACCCTGCGGTTCGAAAAATTAAAATGTTATAAATCTGGCACAGGCATCATTGCAGCCAAATATTGTGCCTTTCATGGCACCAAGTGCATTCGCACTGTAACCCTTTTGTGGTATTGTGGAAGAGTTCAGTGCTGGAGGTTTTGTGAATGCAGAAGACATCCCCGATCTATTCCGTTACGTCAGCATCAGGGGGTTGATAGCTGCTGATCCAGGACTGATTCATTTTTATAAATGTCAGCCGGTCTACTGAGTCGGTGGACAGACGCACTCTTTTGTCGGTGACAAAACCTCCAGCGGCACTGAACGTCCTTTCAGAAAGCACGCTGGATGAAGGGCAACCTAGTAGCTGCATACCATATTGGCTAAGTACTGGCCAGTGATCCAATCTCAACACCCAGTAAGCCAGTGGATCATCTGCTGGAAAGGTATCCAGGACTGCCCTTGCCCCTAGGTAGTCCTGCACCATATGGTGAAGACGCTGGCAATGGGTGCCTACATTTGACGTCCCTGGGCGTCGTGGATTAAAAAAATTTAAAAAAGCATAAGTCAAGCGGCCCTGGCCTTCACCATTATTCCTCTGATCACCCGCAGCCTCAGAAGCACGTGTGTCAGAACTTGGTAATCTACCAGTGCCTGGAAAGGTGTTACACAAGTGTCGCTTTAGAGCGTCCTCAAGTTTTTTCATTCTGTGCTCCCTCTGTGCGGGCAGGATGAGCTCCGCAACTTTCCCCTTGTATTGTGGATCAAGAAGGGTTGCCAACCAGTAATGATCCCTCTCCTTGATAGCACAAATCCTGGGGTCCTTTAGCAGGCTTTGCATCATTAGGGAGCCCATGCAGCGTAGGTTGGAGGTGGCATTAGCTTCCGAGTCTTCCCGGTCAATGAGGATGACCATATCGTGCACTTCCTCCTCCCAGCCACGCACTAGCCCTTCTGTTTCTGGGCACACAAAACCCTCCCTTGAGGAATCCCCACCTTCAATGCCCCCACTACTTAAATATTACTCCTCTTCCTCCTCCTGTCTGATCTGAGTAGGACCCGCAGGAATGCTGTCTGCGGAAAGACTGGGGCCTTGAGAGCTAGGGAAGGCCTCCTCTTCCTCCCGCTGCTCTGCCTCTAGAGCCACATCTATAATTCCCCACAGAGTGTGCTCCAGCAGGAACACTAAAGGAATTGTGTCACTGATGCATACACTGTCCCTGCTCACCATCCTCGTTGCCTCCTCAAATGGTGACAGTACAGTGCATGCATTTTTGATCATCAGCCACTGCGTGGGGGAAACCAAGTTGACCTTAACCTGTCCTTGTGCCATACTCACACAGGTACTCGTTGATGGCCCTCTGCTGCTTGTGCAGACGCTGCAGCATTGCTAACGTCGAGTTCCACCTGGTGGGCATGTCACAGATCAGACGGTTTGTGGGAAGGTGGAATTCTCTTTGAATTTCTGCCAGGCGAACACATGCTGGGAATCACCGCCTGAAGTGGCTGCAGACTTTTCTGGATTGGCTGAGAAGCTCTGGCAGCCCTGGGTACTTGGTTAGGGAACGCTGTACCACTAGATTTAGGACGTGTGCTAGGCACGGTACATGCGTCAATTTACCCTTGCGTAGAGCGGAGAGAAGGTTGCTGCCATTATCAAAGACGATCATTCCCAGCTCAAGCTTGCGTGTTGTTAACCATCTCTGCACCTGGCCCTGCAGAGCTGACAGAATTTCTGGCCCAGTGTGGCTCATGTCCTCTAAACAAACCAGCTCAAGCACAGTATGGCTTCTTTTTGCTTGAGCCATTGCATAGACCCTGTCAGGCGTCGGTTTAACGGCCACTTCGCTAGAGACAGAGAAGGAGGAGGAGGAGGAAGAGGGAGAGGTGGTGGTGGTAGAGCAGACAGACCTCATACAAGCAGCTTTCTGGAGGCGTGGTGGATGAACAAGCTCCAGCACAGAGCCCCGTCTTGGATCCCTCCCAGCTGCAATCAGAGTTACCCAGTGTGCCGTGAAGGAAATGTAATGACCCTGTCCATGCTTGCTGGACCACGTGTCTAAAGTCACATGCACCTTGTTGCTGACTGCCTTTCCCAATGACTGGATAACATTGTCTTCCACGTGCTGGTATAGTGCTGGAATGGCCTTGAGTGAAAAGTAATGGCGTTTTGGAACCTGCCACTGTGGTACAGCACATTCAGCAAATTCACGGAAGGGAGCAGAGTCCACCAGCTGGAAAGGCAGCAGCTGCAATGCGAGTAATTTTGCTAAGCTGGCATTTAGACGCTGTGCTTGGGGATGGTTGGGGCTATATTTTTTCTTACACTGCAGCACCGTAATCTGACTGCGTAAATCTTCAGCTGCTGGGAGTATGTCACATTGTGAGGAAGGACCTGGTACATCCATTACTGTAGCATCATCCCTGTCAGTGGAGGTTGTAGGCAATGACATGGCAGGACATACAGTGGGGGTAGAGACAGATGAGTTGGAGGAGGACCTACGCAAAGTTTTGCGCGAACGGGATGTGTGGCACTTGTTCATATGTCGCCTCAAGCACATGGTACCCAAGTGTCCGGTGTTTATCCCACGCTTCAGCCTCCTCTGACATAGATTACAAATAGCAACGGTGGGGTCTGCTGCACATTTCTTAAAGAACTCCCAGACAGCAGAGTTCCTGCATGTGGTCTTTGAGACAACAGCGCTCTGCACCGGAGCAGCTCTGACATCTGATGCCTTGGACTGGCTAGTGCTACAGTTGGTCACAGAGGATGTTGTGCCTCGTGTTTGCTGTGCCTCCTCCTCCCCCTCCTCCTCACTTGATTCCTCAGTTCGATCTGGCACCCAGGTTGAGTCAGTGACCTCATCATCATTGTCATCTTCACCCCCTATCTCCTCGTCACTAGAGCCAACTTGGCAGTATGCTGCAGCTGCTGGGTCAACATGAGTGCCAGTTATTTGTGTGTCATCACTGGCACCCCCTTCCTCTAGGTTGATTATACTCCCTTGCTCAACCTCAGAGATTGAATCAGAGCACTGTACTTGCTGCGCATCTCTCAAGCAGCCTGTCACTGTCATTGTAGTCCAACAATTCAGCTGACTCCTCCATGTGTGATAGAGAGGCTACGGCAGGAGTAGCTGTGGACATTGAGGCTGCATTAGATGCTTTGGCAGCTGAGGTGGACTGTAAAGCACTAGAAGCCTGGCTGGCAGAGGACTCGGAGGATGAGGATGGCCTGGCTAGCCAATCCACCAAATCCTCTATATGTTGCTGCAGGTTAAGAAGACGGCCAGCACCAGTTATAAAGGACAAGCATGCCCCTGCAGAGGATGCACCACGTCCACCACGACCAGAGGCACAGCCTCCCGACACAGGGACTGCTTGCCCTCTTATCTGTGTCTGAGAGCGTCTGCCTGTCCTTTTTGTTCTTTCAGACATGGTGAGTGATATATAGATTAAATATGTACAGAACTCTGATTCAACTCTGGTATAAAGATTAAAGATTTACAGAACTCTGGTATAACTCAGTGAGACACCCTGATAGCTGGCAGCCAGTGACAAGACACAGATTACAATATGCAGAAACCGCCTATAAATCAGTGAGACCCCCTGATGGGTGCCAGTGACAAGACACAAACTACGATTCGCAGAAATCTGCTACATGTCAGTGAGACCCCCTGATAGGACCCCCAAATAGCTGGCAACAGTGACAAGACACAGACTACAATTCACAGAAACCTCCTAAAATGCAGTGAGACCCCTTGAAGGGTGGCAGTGAAAGCTCTTATAAATCAGTGAGACCCTTTGATGGGTGGCAGTGAAACCTCTTATAAATCAGTGAGACCCCTTGATGGGTGGCAGTGGAACCTCCTATAAATCAGTGAGACCCTTTGATGGGTGGCAGTGAAACCTCTTATAAATCAGTGAGACCCTTCGATGGGTGGCAGTAAGGGATGAGCTGTTCGGTTCGGAAGGTTCGGAGTTCGACCCGAACTTAGCCTGTTCGATTAGATCGCGAACACCAAACATTTCCGGGTGTTCGCCGCATTTTTAACCACAATGGACCACAATGCATTTTTCCACTGGCCTGAAGCTCGTAATTGGCTACAGCCTTGCACCTGACCCCAGGTCTGGTGCAAGACAGGTTCAACAGTATGCCAATCATGGCTCAGAGTCCTGATTGGGCAAATTTTGACCATTCATGGGCTCACAGAGCTAAGTCCCGCAGCACACTATATAACGTTTTCACGCATAGCTACAGCACGCATTTTGAGAGGAGATTTCAGAGGAGATAGTTGTGTGTTGTTACTGCCGGTCTGCCACACTACGGGGGGGGGGTGGTGGTCTGGGGGGTCTCATTTCTACCAAATATCAGGGAATTTAGGTGATGTGTGCCTTGTGACTGTGCCAGCAAGTTTTTTTGGTGCTTACAAATTTCTTTAAAACATTTGTGAATTGAGGTGATCTTCTGTGTCTTGTCACACTGTGCCAGCAAGTCTTTTTGGGGGGTTACAAATTTCTTTAAAACATTTGTGAATTGAGGTGATCTGTGTCTTGTCTCACAGCCAGTACCACGCAGTATTTTGGGGCTCACTAATTTCTTTAAAACATTTGTGAATTGAGGTGATCTGTGTCTTGTCACACAACCAGTACCACGCAGTATTTTGGGGCTCACTAATTTCTTTAAAACATTTGTGAATTGAGGTGATCTGTCTCTTGTCACACAGCCAGTACAACGCAGTATTTTGGGTGTCACTAATTTCTACAAAACATTTGTGAATTGAGTGATCTGTGTCTTGTCACACAGCCAGTACCACGCAGTATTTTGGGGCTGTAAGGTCCTGGAGGCCCTGACCCTCTGGCGCCCCCTTTGGTTTCACATCCTGCAGGCCCCCTGCAGGTTCCAGGACATCTGTAATGACTTTTCACATCATGAACTCTAACGTTCTGGCCAGGGAGACTCACCTGCCCTTCATCTTCCCTAATTTCTCCATCATATAAGGGAGTTCCACCCTTTCCTCTGGACTTCCACATTGAGGTTTTGCAGTCAGCAACTTATCTGCCAAGCTCCCTGTAACCTCCTGACCATCTCCTGAATTCTTCAACCCAAGACTCCTAGGACCTTCTGTATTTTCTGGACATTCATCTGCTTCATATACCGCTCCCCTTCTGCCCCCCGTGTACCAGACCCTTTGCTTAACCCTGACCATTCCATTGCCTGTTCCTTGTCTGATTCTATGCTACCGTGATTATATACAATAAACAACCTTTGTGATCCTGAACCTGCCTCCATCACTGCATCCTGGGCTCACAACCCCATCCTACTACACCCACCGCAGTCAAACCCTGACAGGGGCTCACTAATTTCTTTAAAACATTTGTGAATTGAGGTGATCTGTGTCTTGTCACACAGCCAGTACCACGCAGTATTTTGGGGCTCACTAATTTCTTTAAAACATTTGGGAATTGTTATAATCTGTGTGTTCTCACTGGCTGCCACCCATCAAGGGGTCTCACTGATTTATAGGAGGTTTCACTGCCACCCATCAAGGGGTCTTTCAGATTTATAGGAGGTGTCTGAGACTTGTAATCTGTGTCTTGTCACTGGCTGCCAGCTATCAGGGTGTCTCACTGAGTTATACCAGAGTTCTGTAAATCTTTAATCTTTATATCAGAGTTCTGTATATATTAATCTATATATCACTCACCATGTCTGAAAGGACAGGCAGACGCTCCCAGACACAGATAAGAAGGCAAGCAGCCCCTGTGTCGGGAGGCTGTGTCTCTGGCCGTGATGGATGTGGTGCATCCTCTGCAGGGGCACGCTTGTCCTTTCTAACTGGTGCTGGCCATCTTAAGCAGCAGCAACATACAGAGGATTTGGTGGATTGGCTAACCAGGCCATCCTCATCCTCCGAGTCCTCTGCCAGCCAGGCTTCTAGTGCTTTACAGTCCACCTCAGCTGCCAAAGCATCTAATGCAGCCTCCATGTCCACAGCTACTCCTGCCGTAGCCTCGCTATCACACACGGAGGAGTCAGCTGAATTGTTGGTCTACAATGACAGTGACATGCTGCTTGAGAGATGCGCAGCAAGTACAGTGCTCTGATTCAATCTCTGAGGTTGAGGAAGGGAGTATAATCAACCTAGAGGAAGGGGGTGCAAGTGATGACACACAAATAACTGGCACTCATGTTGCCCCAGCAGCTGCAGCATACTGCCAAGTTGGCTCCAGTGACGAGGAGATAGGAGATGATGATGTCACTGACTCCACCTGGGTGCCTGATCGAACAGAGGAATTAAGTGAGGAGGAGGCACAGCAAACACGAGGTACAACATCCTCTGTGACCAACCGTAGCACTAGCCAGTCCAAGGCATCACATGTCAGAGCTGCTCCAGTGCAGAGCGCTGTTGTCTCGAACACATGCAGGAACTCTGGGAGTTCTTTAAGAAATGTGCAGTAGAGCGCAGCGTTGCTATTTGTAATCTATGTCAGATGAGCCTAGGCCTATGCCTTCACTGGCTCCCCATCCACTGCAGAATTAAGTTCAAAATCCTTATCCTTACCTACAAAAGCCTCACTAACTCAGCTCCCCACTACCTGTCCTCACTAATCACCAAATACACCCCAGCCCGCTCCCTAAGGTCAAACAGTGACCTGCGCCTAGCTTCTCCCCGCATCACCTCTTCCCATGATAGACTGCAGGATTTCTCACGCGCAGCCCCCACTCTCTGGAACGCTCTCCCTCGTACTGTCAGACTTTCCCCTAACTTCTCTTCCTTCAAACGCTCCTGAAAACATTCCTATTTAGGGAGGCCTACCACCCAACTCACTGACGCAACCATCAATCACTCTCACCTTACAGTCCTCTCCTCCTGTTTCCAACCCCAACCCTCCCAGATTGTGAGTTCCTACGGGAATAGGGCCCTCATCTCCTCCTGTACTGTTTGTCAAATGTTGTTCAATGTATTGTAACCCTGTCTATACTGTGCTTATTGTACAGCGCTGCGGAATATGCTGGCGCTTTATAAATAAAGAATAATAATAATAATAATGAGGCTTAAGCGTGGGAAAGAAACCGGACACTTGGGTACCACGTGCTTGAGGCGACATATGAACAACTGCCACACATCCTGTTGGCACAAAACTTTGCATAGGTCCTCCTCATCTGTCTCTACCCCCACTGTATGTCCTGCCATGTCATTGCCTACAACATCCACCAACAGGGATGATGCTACAGTAATGGATGTACCAGGTCCTTCCTCACAATGTGACATCATCCAAGTAGCTGAAGATTTACGCAGTCAGATTACGTTGCTGCAGCTGCTGCAGCGAAAGAAAAAATATAGTCCCAACCATCCCCAAGCACAGCATCTAAATGCCAGCTTAACAAAATTACTCGCATTGCAGCTGAAGCCTTTCCAGCTGGTGGACTCTGCTCCCTTCCGTGAATGTGCTGTACCACAGTGGCAGGTTCCAAAACGCAATTACTTTTCACGCAAGGCGCTTCCAGCACTATACCAGCACGTGGAAGACAATGTTATCCAGTCATTGGGAAAGGCAGTCAGCAGCAAGGTGCATGTGACTTTAGACACGTGGTCCAGCAAGCATGGACAGGTCCGTTACATTTCCTTCACGGCACACTGGGTAACTCTGCTTGCAGCTGGGAGGGATCCAGGACGGGGCTCTGTGCTGGAGCTTGTTCATCCATCACGCCTCCAGAAAGCTGCTTGTATGAGGTCTGTCTGCTCCACCACCTCTCCCTCTTCCTCCTCCTCCTTCTCCGTTTCTGGCGAAGTGGCAGTTAAACCGATGCCTGACAGGGTCTACGCAATGGCTCAAGCAAAAAGATGCCATACTGTGCTTGAGCTGGTTTGTTTAGGGGACAGGAGCCACACCGGGCCAGAAATTCTGTAATCTCTGCAGGGGCAGGTGCAGAGATGGTTAACACCTCGCCAGAGCTTCTCATCCAGGCCAGAAAAGTCTGCAGCCACTTCAGACGGTCATTCCCAGCAAGCGTTCGCCTGGCAGAAATTCAAAGAGAATTCCACCTTCCCACAAACCGTCTGATCTGTGACATGCCCACCAGGTGGAACTCGACATTAGCAATGCTGCAGCGTCTGCACAAGCAGCAGAGGGCCATCAACGAGTACCTGTGTGAGTATGGCACAAGGACAGGTTCAGCTCAACTTGTCCCCCCCCCAGTGGCTGATGATCAAGGATGCGTGCACTGTACTGTCACCATTTGAGGAAGCAACGAGGATGGTGAGCAGGGACAGTGCAGGCATCAGTGACACAATTCATTTAGTGTTCCTGCTGGAGCACACTCTGCGGGGAATTATAGATGTGGCTCTAGAGGCAGAGCAGCGGGAGGAAGAGGAGGCCTTCCCTAGCTCTCAAGGCCCCAGTCTTTCTGCAGACAGCATTCCAGCGGGTCCTACTCAGATCAGACAGGAGGAGGATGAGGAGGAGGAGGAGGCAGAATATTTAAGTAGTGGGGGGCATTGAAGGTGGGGATTCCTCAAGGGAGGGTTTCGTGTGCCCAGAAACACAAGGGCTAGTGTGTGGCTGGGAGGAGGAAGTGCACAATGGGGTCATCCTCATTGACCAGGAAGACTCGAAAGCTAATGCCACCTCCAACCTATGCTGCATGGGCTCCCTAATGATGCAAAGCCTGCTAAAGGACCCCAGGATTCGTGCTATCAAGGAGAGGGATCATTACAGGTTGGCAACTCTTCTTGATCCACGTTACAAGGGTAAAGTTGCAGAGCTCATCCTGCCCGCACAGAGGGAGCACCGGATGAAAAAACTTGAGGACGCTCTAAAGCGACACTTGTGTAACACCTTTCCAGGCACTGGTAGATTATCAAGTGCTGACACACGTGCTTCTGAGGCTGCGGATGATCAGAGGAATAGTCCTCGACGCCCAGGGACGTCAAATGTAGGCACCCATTGCCAGCGTCTTCACCATATGGTGCAGGACTACCTAGGGGCAAGGGCAGACCTGGATACCTTTCCAGCAGATGATCCACTGGCTTACTGGGTGTTGAGATTGGATCACTGGCCAGAACTTAGCCAATATGCTATGCAGGTACTAGGTTGCCCTTCATCTAGCATGCTTTCCGAAAGGACGTTCAGTGCCGCTAGAGGTTTTGTCACAGACAAAAGAGTGCGTCTGTCCACCGACTCTGTAGACCGGCTGACATTTATAAAAATGAATCAGTCCTGGATCAGCAGCTATCAATCCCCTGATGCTGAAGTAATGGAATAGATCGGGGATGTCCTCTTCTGCATTCACAAAACCTCCAGCACTGAACTCTTCCACAATGCCACAAAAGGGTTACGGTGTGAAGGCACTTGCTGCCATGAAAGGCACAATATTTGGCTGCACTGACGCCTGTGCCAGATTTATATCATTTTAATTTTTTGAACCGCAGGGTCCAACCCTGCACTCTTCCACAATACCACAGAGGGGTTACTGTATGATGATACTTGCTGGCCTGGCATTAAAGGCACAATATCTGGGTGCACTGACGCCTTGACCAGAATCATATCTTTTCAATATAGGACCACATGGTCCACCCCTGCACTCTTCCACAATACCACAGAGGGGTTACTGTATTATGATGGCACTTGCAGGCGTGGCACCAAAAGCACAATATCTGGGTGCACTGACGCCTTGACCAGAATCATCTGTTCAATATAGGACCACATGATCCACCCCTGCATTCTTCCACAATACTACAGAGGGGTTACTGTATGATAGTACTTGCAGGCCTGGCACCAAAAGCACAATATTTGGGTGCACTGCCACTGACGCCTGTATCAGATTCATATCCCCAGAGGGGTTATGGTGTGACGGCATTGTTGGGGACGCTAAAGGACCAATTTTGAAGCACCTATTGTTACTTTCATCCAAAGCCTGCATAAGTTTCACAATAATTTAGCCCAAAAAATCTGTAAACTTTTTCTGCGTGTACGAAAATGTCTCCTCTTTTCATACAGACTGCCGCCCCAAGCAGTTGTTTATGGATAGATTAAAGGAAAAGCATTTACTGTCATATGAAACGTCATTTTTTTGTTTTTAAGTGTTTCTATACAACCTAGAAATCCGCCACTTCACGGGCAGGTTATAGGGACCTCCTAGGCACGATATTTGAAGGAATTTTTCATTTTTATTTTTAACCCTTACTTCATGGAAAACTCACTGTCCCTTTAAAAACTTTTTTTAAAACTTTTGGCCTTGTTTCCTGTCCCCCAGGGCACTACCCGGACCCCCATACACCTTTCATGGCAAATATCTAGCATATATGCCCTCTTGGAGGGCACTCTAAAAACCGAATTTTCAGCCCCATTGACTTGCATGGAGTTCGGGTTCGGACCTGAACATATGGGAAGTTCGGGTTCGGGCCCGAACCGAACTCGGGGGTGTTCGGCTCATCCCTAGTGCCAGTGAAACCTCTTATAAATCAGTGAGACCCTTTGATGGGTGGCAGTGAAACCTCTTATAAATCAGTGAGACCCCTTGATGGGTGGCAGCCAGTGAGAACACACGGATTATAACAATTCCCAAATATTTTGTAGAAATTAGTGAGCCCCAAAATACTGCGTGGCACTGTCAGTGGCTGTGTGACAAGACACAGATCACCTCAATTCACAAATGTTTGAAAGAAATTAGTGACCCCAAAAAAACTTGAGGAAACTTGATGAAAGGTCGTAAACTCTAGATGGCGTCCCTTATCTGGCACAATGTCACACAGGGTCTGCATTATCAACATACAGGCAGAAATGGCTTTTGTGTCAATAAATGTGCAGCAGACAGATCATAAAATGGTGAGATCTCCTGCTTAAATGGGGTCTGCATTATCAGCATACAGGCAGATGCAGTAAATGTGCTGCAGACAGATAATAAAATGGTGAGATCTCCCGCTTACATGGGCTCTGCATTATCAGCATGCAGGCAGATGCAGTAAACTCGCAGAGTCCGAAAAAAGACCTGCCGGAAAGCCAGATCTGCAGTTGATTGATCTGCGGCAGCACTTTTCATGCTGCCTATGTCTTGACTTTTCCATCTGCCCTGTCTGGCCTGAAGGAGACCTCAGGCTCTAATGAGTTAAACCTGTGGGCTTCCTACTTAAGAGAGTCACCCTTGGCTTCACATACCTTGACATTAACGTTCATTGGTAGACCTGTGTGTCTATGTTACTGATTTGTTTTGTTTCCATCCCTCTATTATTTTACCTGCTCCTTGTGAATAAACCCACCTGTTTTCTTGTACCGCAACCTGTTTACCGGATTTGTAACCTCAGCTTTGGGTTCAGCCTGCACCCCTGGCCATGAATATAACCCTCTCTCACCCTCTGAATATAACATCTGCAGATTTGTATTCAAGGAACACAGGCAGTAGTTCGGTCCTAGGGGTCTATGTTAAAGCAAAATAAGGAAACTAAGCACACTGATAACATGTCTTTATATTGTGTTCTATCAGGTCAGGTTCCTGTGAAAGTCCTGATCACTGATGCATCAGATCCAGAGCTGGAGACTCAGAGTAGACGTTGGATGAAGCAGCACATGCCCACTAAATGGGAATTAGTGATCCTGTTTGAAAATGAAATAGACTCAATCCAACCCGAGCGACAGAAACCCTGGAGATACACAAACACTGAGGATAAACTGAAGAGAATGAGGGATATCCTGACGAAACAAAACGAAGGACTACAAAGTAAGATATATTGTTAGATAAGCTTCGCAAACCCCAGACTAGACGTGACTCATAATGTAATTTTACGTATACATTACACCATAATTACAGCAGATAATCTGTAGAATCTGTTAAATGGGGGGGGGGGTGTATGTCAGCAAAACTGGCAAATGCCAGAGGTGTGCCGGAACAGCCATGACAATGTTTATTTGCATTTCATTTTCTTACATTCCATTGCCCTGTATTTAGTGTAGAGTGTTGTGTGAGATACTGTGCTTTTTCCCCCCACGTGTAATCTGTAACCATTTGCCCTTTCTCCACCCCCTCCCCCAGATCTGACTTTAACCAGAACTCTTCACCAGTTTCCTTTGTTAGGAGAGGGAGGCACTGGAGGAAGGAAACGCTGAGGCATGTTCGTACATTTGAACGTCTAACTGAAAACCTCTGAATAAAGACATTCTTAGTTTGGTGTTCAGCGACAAGCATCACAGTCTATTTGTCATCTATTCTGTGGGGGTACGATCACCTCCTGATTTAGTGGAAAAGGGGCCTGGGGTACCAGGGTCCGTAACAATTGGGGGGGAAAAGCACAGTATCTCACACAACACTGTACACTAAATACAGGGCAATGAAATGTAAGAAAATTAAACGCAAATAAACATTGTCATGGTTGTTCCATCACAAGAGGCTTAAATGCAGGGGTCAAAGCCAGGGGAACATGTGGGAATGCAGTTCCTGCATTATCTTTGCAGAGGGAATTGAGTTCCCATTGATCCCACACACTATAAGGCTAGGGTCAAACGAACGCATAATTCGCAGCGACCGTCAAAAAGTGCGTCCGAACGCATTGACGTATTTTTTCACGGAATACGCGATAGCGGTCATACGATGCGCATTTTCATGCGTGATTTTTTACAGATCGCCAATAAAACACTTTTTGCGTCTGGACGTTATGTTGGCCGGACATTAGCAGCGTCTGACGTCTCCGAATCACGCACACATGCCGCTATGCAGACGCAGCACACTCTGTACATCAGTACTAGCGGTTCTGCGTTCTCGTAAAATGCATTCATTTTCCACTTGCGTTGCGCGGCCGGACTTTCGTGCGGCCGTACTTCGTATATTGCCCGTCATTTGCTGCTAGTGTGGCCATAATTAAGTGCGCCTAAAAGCACGTTAAAAATGCGCTAGTCTGACCCCAGCCTAAAGCTTGTATTCAGGTGCTTAATCATATCTTTCCCAGTTAAGTCACAATAAATATAGGATTTATCAGATATTTTTGCTAAAATCCACATTTATACATAAATATATCAGATGTGAGTGTGTTTGTGTTAAGTGCGAGATGATAATTGCTAATTGGGGGACAGAAATCTTGGAGTTCCTGCCCCTCTTTTTTAGGGCATGACCCCTGTTTAAATACCCATTCATGTAGGAAGTGATGATTAAACTGAATTTGTGTAAAAGTTGTGTTTTGGGCATTTTTTATAACGGATGATGTTGGTCCAGGCAGATTTATGATTGGTGTGTTTTGGTTTTTTGCATTCATAGCTGGGACGGGCCTGTTCAGTGTTATGAGAAATAAAACCTTTTTGTTTTTTTAAATTGCACAGAACATTTTTATATTTTAGATTTTATCCCAGCTCTTATATGTGTAAATAGAAACATGCTGCAAACGTATAAGGCTAGGGTCAGACGAATGCATTTTGTACGGACTGTGTGTCCGTGCCGTATGGACGTACTTACTGACTGACAACAAGGTAGTGACTATTTTTTGACTGATGTAGGAGGGAAAATAAATTACAATGAAAAAACATTCTGTCCGTCAAAAATGCTGGACGTATAAATGCAGTCCATCTGACCACGCTCCATCACTCACACACAAAGCTATGCGGACGTTGTGGACGTGGCGCACTCTGCACATCCGTTCTAACAGTATTCCGTTCTTGCCTAACCTGCGTCCGTTTGCCGCGTCCGCTGTGCGGACGTACTTGGTGTGTGGGGCTCCATTGGTCAGAATGCCATGCTGCCACGGACGTACAAATGTGCGGCAACACGGACGTGATGACTGCGCTCGTCTGACCCCAGCCTGAGAAGTGATAATATTTTATGTAAGATTCTGTAACTTTCTGTAACAGTCTTTATAAACATAAGCTTGTAGTTTCCAAATACAAAAGGGCACAGAATATTAAGGCTCTATTCCCTGGCCTAAAGAGATTATTCAAAGAGCACCGAATTGGTCACCAAATGTCCCCGTATGGTGCAATTTCGGAGGCATTTGACTATTCAAAAAGCTGGCAATCTGCCAAGTACTGGCGAATTGCCATTGAAACACGGTGCTGTTCGACAGCAGTGAAATCCCTCAAAGAGAAGCAATGGTTATTCTATTCACATTGAACAGCAGAGAAATGTCAGTGAATTGCCCTGCCATTCGGTGGGTTTCATTCGACAGGTTTAATCAGGAGAATCCCATAGGCTTCAATGGTAAAAATATTCCCGTTTTTATTCAATATCTAATAAACCGTTCATTATTTTAATCTGCAGCAGAAAGTCTCTTTTAGAAAAAATTTTAGGCATTTTTTGGAAAAAGAATTCGGTGAATGTTTTTTTGTGTGAGGCTCCTACACTACACAAGTTGTATAGGAGCGCAAACTGCACAGAAAAGCTTCAGGGACTACCAGGTACGGGAGTCCCTGAGCCAAAGAGGAGAAATGGCACTCGGCGAGGGGGAAAAGGTGAGGAAAAATCACCTGAAATAAAAGGCTAAATGTAGAAAATAATTGGGCAGGATCTGCTAATTACATTTTTAATACAATGTCCCTTTAAAGTTACTGTCATAGAGGATCTGCTAAAAGAGCAATGTATAATTTGTGTGAGTTACTGGGAGAAAAATGGCAGAATTCAGTGATTAAGGCTAAGGTCAGACGAGCGCAGTATTAACGTGCGTTTAGCCGCACTTTATCACGGCCGTGCTAGCAGCAAATGATGACCAATGCCGGGCAGCATATGAAGAATGGCCGCACAAAAGTGCGGGTGCGCAAGTGGCAAATGAACGCATTTTTTCGAGAACGTGATACCGCTAGTACTGACGTACAGAGTGCGCTGCGTCGGCATAGCGGCGTGTGTGTGTGATTAGGAGATGTCAGACGCTGCTAATGTCCGGCCAACATAACGTCCAGACACAAAGTGTTTTATTAATGATCCGTACAAAATCATGGATGAAAATGCGCATCGTATGACCGCTATCGCGCATTCCGTGAAAAAATGCGTCCATTCGTTCGAACGCACTTTTTCACAGACAACGCGAAAAATGCGTTAGTCTGACCCTAGCCTAAATGTAAATATGGAGTGAGGGTGTGGAATGGCTCAGCATTGAAGAGGTTAATACACATTTAATGTCACTTTATCAAACTCACTGTAATCTTTGTCTCGCAGATTTCCTCGCATGGCTCTTGAACCATCACAAGGTATGTGTTTTTTATACTGTCTTTCCTCTTATTTTCTAATATAAATTTCCTCTTTTTTGATTAAGGGACTAAAAGCCATTATTTTTCTGCCCCCCCCCCCCCAGTGACAGACAATGTACAGGTTATGATTTTCGATATAGCTCATTTAATCATGAAATACAATAAAACTGAAGCCGAACATTTTGCCTTTGCTCTTCAAAACCATCTGTAAAATAGTTTTCTGTATGATGGAAAAAAAATGCCCCAATGTATTTTTTTTTTTATACAGGGTTATCCAAAGAGATCCGAATTGCTGGAGAAAGCTAACCGAACAGTGAAAATCAGCGTTCGGTTACCTTTCCTGGCCATTCGGCTATCCAGAGAGCAGGCAATTCACCAAATCCTGGCGAATTGCCTGCACATATGGTGCCTGTTCGGTGCCTGTTCGAGGGCAGTGAAATCCCCATAGAGAAGCACTGCTTCGGCTATTCAGAGAACACAAACCAGCAGTGACAGGTTCCCCTAATACCCTGCCATTCAGTGGTTTAATTCGACAGGTTTATTCAGGCGAATCCCATAGGCTTCAATGTTTAAAATATTCCCGTTTTAATTCAATATCTAATAAACCGTTAATTAAAAAAATCTGCAGTAAAGAATCTCTTTATTTATAGATTTTTTAGGATATTTTAGGCATTTTTCTGAATTTTCTTTTTTTTTTAAAAGTCCGATTTTTTTTTAAGTTTACCTATTTTTTCTGTACCAGTCCTTTTTATTATCATTCATTGGATTTTATATGTAAATTTCAGACATTTTCGCTCAGTAGTTTCTTTGCAGACAGTGTTTCACTTTTCAGTCATTCATGCAAACTGTTTTCCTAATTTATTCACTTCACTCATCTGCGGTGTCGGCTTTCTCGGCTTTTTACGGCAGCTTCACTGCGGGTGATCGGCTCGGGTTTTTCCATGGTTTTCAGCAGGTTAATCCATAGGTTTTTGAGGGTTTTCGGCGTGCATTCGCAGGGTTTTGCGGTTAGTTTTCGTCGGGTTTGCGGTAGTTTTTCCTGCAATTCGGGGACCCTGTGGTACTTGCTGAATACACCGCAGGGTCACCGAAATGGGATCGCCAAAATGAACCGAAATGAGGAGAACGAAGAGGCACCGAATGTGCGGTGACTTTTCGAATCTCTTTGGATAACCCTCATAGAAACGAATAAGAGATCGTAAAAAAATATTTTGATAATGAAAGGTCTGTGCTTGGAGACCCTCTGGGTCTGTATTCTGCTCTTGCTGGAAACAGGCGATATATCATCGGGAGCCAATAACCTTTAGGGGTCCGAGGTGTGGACAACTTGGACTTGACTTGTGACTCAATTTAACATATTCAAAGAAGTCTTGTGACTCGACGTAGACTTTGACAACAATAACTAGAGACTTGACTTGGAAAGTCATTATACCTTATAAAACCAGCCATGGAGTTATCATGCCATCATACTGTAGCGCTCACTCCCGGAGGAGCCGCTGAAAATGAACCACGGGTCAGTCTCCCCGCACTAGGGAATAAACATACTCCAACACAGTTGTGAGTTTTTATCATTTAAATAGTTTACTAAAATATTTGAGCAGATGTTGAAGCACGGTGTTCACAAGTATACAGTATTTTCGTATTATGACAAACGCGCAGCGGAAAAAAGAAACGAAACACGAGGCTTCGTATTTCGGAAAATAAAATATTCGCGACCGAACATAAAAGCAATGCAATTTCCCGATAGTTCAGAAAAAGGGGACACGTAGCAAAACCCCGAACATACAATCCCTTCGTATTACGGTAAACGCGCAACGGAAAAAGAGGAAAAATATATATTCGGAACGTATCTTTATTTTTAACCCCTGTTCCGATTCATAAAAGAAAATGAGTCCTGCACAAGTTAAGTCCCAGGAGGTGAAAGGTGTATATGTGTGTGTGGTACCCGGGTACTGTTCAACTGGCCAGTGAGTTTATTTAAGGAAAATCTTCGACTAGTCAGTTGGGGCCCTGTGGACTTTAAAGAGAAAACAGCAGCTTGACCTTTAATCACAAACAGCCTTGGAGGCCTCTCACCCATCCGACGCAGGCTTTAGCTCCGCTGACCCAGGACATCTCTCCTCCGGATTTTGACTGGGGATACTAGCGGCCGGATCCGTTGTCTGACTTTATGCAGCTTGTCCCGCTCACCGCCTGCTCTCCGTTCGATTCCGCCGGTCTGCAGCAGAGTCTGGGCTCTGGCGAGTCTCCTTCTACTCAGGCTAGGTGACCCAAACCGGAACAACAGGTCTCCCTCGGGCTTTGGCCTAGATTCTCCCGCGATCTCCTCGGTGCGTCTGCTTTCTCTGATTCCCTGGCGCGCTCTGGAACTTTCTCCACGAGGCAGAGGATGTAAGTGTCCAGTCCCCACCCACTTCCTGTCCTCTTGCAAAGCATGCCGGGCATTGTAGTCCCAATGTCCAGTATCTCTGATCGCGATAGTCTCCATCTTGTGGCCAAAAATAGGTACCACCACAGCAAGATTTTTAACACAGCGCTACACTCTCCCCCTCCTAGAACTCTTGGGTCTCTCCAAGGAGGTACAACAATTACATTACATTTCCAATATTTGAATACAGTTTATATAACATGTACAGGTTCAGCAGCATACATATAGTGAGTTAATAACACTTCCTCAAGTTGACTCATATTTTGGGCTACCTCAGCTAGCATAGCAAACACTTCGGGCAACCTCCGCACCGTGGTGATGGCCTCTTCAGTGCTATGTCCTGGTGAGTCGTAGGTGAGTCGTTGGGGCGGTCGAACAGACCGTTTTGGTTCTGGCTCAATCAGTTCCTCTTCAGGTGGAAGTACTATAGGCGTTGGCTCAACTCCTCTCTCTATCACTGGAGCAGACGTTTCTTCAGAGTATGATCCCTCCAGTGAAGGCATAGAACTGTAATCACCTGAATAAGCTTCCGGAGCTACCGGGATCCACAAGCCTCAGGACTTCCAACTGAAATTCGAGAGGCTCATGGATATCAACAGTCTCAGGGACTTCCAACAAGAATTCAGGAGCTTCAGGCCTCAAGTTACTCTCCACCGCTCAGGGACAACGACAACCTCTTCAGGCTCCGGCGAGCGCATCCAATCTAGACAATAACTCTCTTCTTCACTGTCTCTTTCGCTCTCTTCGGCAACCCGGGTCTGTTGAGATCGAGTAACAGGAGGCAAACATGGAACAGGCGGATTTGGCCGAGGCAATTCGTCCCCAACCGGCATCCTTACAGCCTCTCTCAAAGGTAACAAATGATTTCGGTGCCAGTTTTTAAGAGGCCCAGCCTTTCCATCCGGGCGAATCTGATACACTGGTAAACCCGGCAGTTGTTTGCAGACAATGTAAACCTGGGAACTCCACCTATCCGCCAACTTGTGTCTCGCAGCTGCACCCAAGTTCTTCAATAGAACCCTATCACCGGGTTGTAGATCTTGTATTCGAACTTTCAGGTCATAGTTCCTTTTGTTTCTTTGCTCCCTGTTTCCCGAGGTCACACGGGCCTGTTCAAACGCAGAAGCCAGATTCTTTCGAAGTCTATCCACGTAGTTTCTATGGGAAGCTACTGATGTCTGGTCTAGGGATATCCCAAACGCCAAATCAACCAGCAGTCGAGCCTCCCTTCCAAACATAAGACGGTACGGTGAATATCCAGTTGCATCGCTCTCCGTACTGTTATATGCATGCACCAGAGTAGCTATGTGATGACTCCAACTCTGCTTCTCCACATTCGACAAGGTCCCCAGCATGTTTAGCAGTGTGCGATTAAACCTTTCAGGCTGAGCATCACCTTGAGGGTGATATGGTGTGGTTCGGGTCTTTTGGATTCCCAACAGCTCTAACAACACTGCCCCACCAGTCTGCTTTCAAAGTCTCTACCCTGATCAGAGTGCACTCTCCTTGGCAGTCCGTAGTGAACAAAGAACTTTTCCATCAACACCTTGGCTACAGTCGGAGCGCGTTGATCTTTCGTGGAAAAAGCTTGGGCGTAACGAGTGAAATGATCAGTCACTATTAGAATGTTCCCTTGCCCACTAGCATCCGGCTCTAAGCACAAGAAGTCAATGCACACCAAATCCATGGGTCCCTGGCTCTGCAGATGGCTCATTGGAGCAGTTCGGTCGGTAGAGTCTTTCTCTGAATACACCTCAGACAGGAATGGCAATAACTTTCCACTTCAGCTCTCATGCAAGGCCAATAGAACCTATCTCGCACCAGCTTAAAAGTTCTCTCAGCACCCAAATGTCCATGCTCATCATGTAGTGATCGCAGCACACTCTCCCTATGTTTAGTAGGGAGGAATAACTGTTGAATCTCTTCAGAGTTGGTTGAGGGGCCCCTTCGGTAGACCACCCCATCCAACATCTTTAACCGCTCCCACTCTCATTGTAGACCAATCTGGCTCCACTCGGGAGTTGGTTAACAAAATCTCTCGCTGGTTTGCAGACAGGGCCTTTATGATCAAGGCAATTAAAGGGTCTCTGGCCTGATCCGCTTTCAGGTCCTGTCTCGAAAAGGTAGGTAAACTTTCATCCTTAACTGTGTAGGGTTACAGTAGAACTCAGGAACAGCCGCAGCCATAACTCCTATGGCCTCTGCTTCAATCCCTCCTTTGACCCGGCGCTCTGTTCCTTGACACAAAAGCTTGCACCCCGTCTGGAGTCAACTGAGTCCATTCTGTAGTGTAGGGTCTTCTCGATAATGCATCAGCATCTCGATTATTCACCCCAGGGCGATACTTCAGGCTGAACCGAAACCCTGACAGAGCGGCAACCACCGATGTCCCGTTGCGTCCAGTTTTGCAGTAGTAAGGATATAGGTAAGAGGATTATTATCCGTCTTGATCACGAACTCAGCTCCATACAGATAGTCTTTCAACTTGTCCACCACTGCCCACTTCAAGGCTAGGAACTCCAGCTTGTGAGTAGGATAGTTCTTCTCTGAAGGCGTAAGGCTCCGGCTCACGTACGCCACAGGCCTCAGCAATCCATCATACTCCTGATATAGGACTCCTCCCAGACCTTCTCGGCTGGCATCCACATGTAGTTCATACGGCTTGTGAGGGTCCGCATAGGCCAAAACAGGAGCTCGGGTTAGACTCTCTTTCAACTTTACGAAAGCTCCTTCACATTGACTGGTCCATTCACCTTGTATAGACTCTCGAGCTTTCCTTGGCCCTGGAGCTGACGGGTTTTTGTCAGAGACCTTGCAGCCTTCTTCTGTGGTTTCCTTCTGCAGGAGTTTGTTCAGTGGTTGAGCTATTTTCGCGAATCCTCCCACAAATCTTCGATAGTATGAACAGAATCCCAAGAAAGATCTAAGCTCAGTGACGTTTCGGGGTCTAGGCCAAGAAGCTATGGCCTCCAACTTCCGAGGGTCTGTTGAAACACCTTCTGCTGAGACCACATGTCCCAAATACGTAACAGACGGTAGACAGAATTGGCATTTCTCTCAGAGACAGTTTCAGCCCCTCTTCATGGAGCCTCTTCAGGACCTTCTCCAAACGTTGCTCATGTTCTTCCAGAGTCTTCCCAAACACAATTATGTCATCCAGGTACACTAATACTTTGATTAGATTCATATCCCCGACTGTCTTCTCCATCAACCGTTGGAATGTGCTGGAGCCCCCGTAAGGCCTTGAGGCATCCTGTTGAATTCAAAGAACCCCAGTGGACAGATGAACGCAGTTTTCTCCTTGTCTTCAGGATGCATTGGTATCTGGTGATACCCGCTTCGCAGGTCTAGTACACTAAACCACTTGCTCCAGACAAACACTGTAGGGCATCTTCTATCCGAGGAGTGGCATATTGATCGGGATGGTTCTCCAGTTCAATGTGCGGTAGTCTATGCATAAGCGGACAGAACCATTTTTCTTCCGGACCAACACTATGGAGAGGCGTATGGACTCCTGGACTCTTGAATCACCTTGGTTCTTTGTAATTCGTTCAGCTGCCTCTCGCAGATCATCCAAGTCTCCTAGCGGAACTCGCCTTGATCTTTCTCGAAACGGCTTGTCTTCTTGTAACCGAATGCGGTGCTCAGTACTCTTAGCTAGGCCCACATCGAACTCATCTTTTGAGAACAATTCCTTCCACTTTAGGACTTGAGACTGAAGACGTTCTTCCACTCAGGTGAAATGGGAGCGTCCTTGGGGTAGAATCTTTCATCTGGAATCTCTTTACCCACTCCCCCTCCTGAATCGGTAGAGAGAGGGTATAGCAGACTCTACTTGCCCAATAGGCATTCGTGCTTTAAGGACTACTGGAGAATCCGTCACATTGCACACGCTGACCGAGACTCTTCCTCGTGTTCTCTTCAGAGCTTTGGTGGAGATTATCTCAGGAATTACTTCGACTCCGGTTTCACTCCCATGATCAAAATCGGTTCCAGCACCACATAGGGGCTGGTTGCGATCCATTCAACTTGACTGAAGCCCGGAAACTCGCTACTTCTCCTGCTTGCAGAACCTTCTCTGTTCCACCCAGTCTCCACAGTCTTCCTACCTCGGCAGGTGCCTTTCGTTCTTCGACCATCCTCTGATAGACCGCGTAACATTGGGTGTACTCCTTGAGTTGAACCTTTCCAACACAATAGGCGTCAGGAGACGCCGCACTAGGTCAGTATTCGTCCCCACTATCAGGGAGCTTCTGTTCGCACCCGAGGGTCGAGGACACACAATAGCCAATGCATCACAACCCCCAGACTGCCCGATGACTTCAGATCCGATCTCCAACTTCACCTGCAGGTACCCGTCATAAGGGAGTTTCTCAGTGCCGATACCCCATATTTCAAAATCCTTCAATTCTTGCAAAGGAATGTGCTTTAAGTGTTTCTCATAGAAGTCTCTGTAGATCAATGTCACTTGAGCCCTGAATCCAACAGGGCTTTCGTGTAGACTCCTTCCACTTGGATTGGCACAACAGGAGAAGGACCTATCAGTTGGTCGGGAAATTTTGTGGCGGTATCCGGATGCTTAGACCCAGTTTGCTGTACCCTGGCCTTTTTCTTGGCCCGTGCAGGTTTTTGGCGTGCATTGCCTCCCCATGACATAGACCCGGATGCTAAGGGAGTGACTCTTTCAGTCCTGGCAGGCTCTACAGTCGGCTCGACTTTGGGCCTTCTCGCCCTCTTAGTCTTTGCTTGATTTCTGGAGCGGGGTTCAACCCCGGGCACTCAGGTTGCTCCTTTACTGGTGCCCTCTGGCATTTCCCGCCGGTGAGGTAGACAACAGTCCTTCCAGGGCTTCCAACAGTCCCTTGACTCTATCCTTCTCAGGCTTTCGGCCTTTGCACTGTGCGCGGAAATGGCCCATTTCTCCACACCCGAAACATCTCTTCTTAGAGAGCGGAGACGTAGTTGCTTGTTGAGATTTGGTTAAAGGATTTGGACCAGACGCCACAGCAACTCCCGTCGTCTGCATACCTGTGAGGAATTTCTGCATTTCTGCCTGCATCTCTGTCACCTTCATCAATACCCGACACAGTTCCGCATGCGCTTGTTGCAATTCAACTTGAGCTTCCTGAACCTTCGGGACGGTCTTGGACAATTCACCCCGTTCAGGGAGGTTCGACTCTTTGGCAGCCTTCTCTGTAGATTTAAAAACAACTAGATGTTCTTGTTCGTCCTCGTCAGATCCATAGGTATCTAGAGAGTCGCTTTCAGGTTGCAGGCCATCGTTATGTCTCACAGGTTGTGCATAAGCCCTTTCCCCCGCCTGAAAGATTTCTCTTCTAGTAAAGCCTCTTCCTCTCGTACAACTCGGATCAGTTCCAGGTACTTTAACTCTTGTTACCTGCTCTGCTTCTCAGCTGCATCATCACTGGATCTAGAGGTTGAGAGCCCCTCAGAATCTGTTTTATTCGGATCTTATCTACTTCGGCCGGTTCGGCCCCTTTCTTCAGGAGTATCTGGTGTAGAATCTTATCCAGGCGCCTCATGTACTCGGTCATCTTTCACCTCTTCTCTGATAGGTGTGTTCGTATTGATATACCAATCGGCCGCCTTTTCAGTTCGCCCAAAAACTTCTTCAAGAACGTTTAAATAATCCAAAGCAGTACAATCTTTCCTACTCAGTTTTAGGTTTCTCACCGCTTCTGACGCAGGTCCCTTTAAGCTCTCGGTGATCCTTTGCTTTTTCTGGGCCTCAGGGACATCCCACTCATCCAGAGCCTGCATCGCCTGTTCCACCCATTCTTCAAAGGTTTCTTCTCCGCCGGAGTTGGTACGTTTCCTGTAAAATTTCTTAACCGTCGATAACCGAAGTTAGTGTGAGGAGGGCTTGTTTTCTGACATTTAGCCAGTAGATCTCCAATAGCCACGATAAATTCAGGCCAACGGACTGGGCGCGGAAACACTTGCGGATTTGCCATGTGGCGTACTTGGCTTAATTAGTTGGACTTCCACCTCTTCGGCCAGTTTCACGCTCGTGCCCTGAAAACATGGCGGAACACCCTTTCTCCATTCGAGAAGAACATACATGTGAGAAGTATCTGGGTTTTTTTTAATGTCCAATATTAACCCCCGATGATCTGGTGCTAGCGTGGCCACGGCCTGGCGAATCTGATCTTCAGCCCAAGTGTCTGCTGAATATCCATAACTATACAACATTCTGAGTGGCTACTGTGCTCCCCACACCACTCGGCAACAGTGTCTGGATCCATATTTAACCCTTAGATGCGGTTTTTCCAGAGACTGGATCCCGGAAACGAGCCCCCACGTGTAGCGCTCACTCCCGGAGGAGCCGCTGAAAATGAACCACGGTCAGTCTCCCCGCACTAGGGAATAAACATACTCCAACACAGTTGTGAGTTTTTATCATTTAAATAGTTTACTAAAATATTTGAGCAGATGTTGAAGCACGGTGTTCACAAGTATTATTACAGTATTTTCGTATTACAACAAACGCGCAGCGGAAAAAAGAAACGAAACACGAGGCTTCGTATTTCGGAAAATAAAAATATTCGCGACCGAACATAAAAGCAATGCAATTCCCGATAGTTCAGAAAAAGGGGACACGTAGCAAAACCCCGAACATACAATCCCTTCGTATTACGGTAAACGCGCAACGGAAAAAAGAGGAAAAATATATATTCGGAACGTATCTTTATTTTTAACCCCTGTTCCGATTCATAAAAGGAAATGAGTCCTGCACAAGTTAAGTCCCAGAAGGTGAAAGGTGTATATGTGTGTATGTGGTACCCGGGTACTGTTCAACTGGCCAGTGAGTTTATTTAAGGAAAATCTTCGACTAGTCAGTTGGGGCCCTGTGGACTTTAAAGAGAAAACAGCAGACCTTTAATCACAAACAGCCTTGGAGGCCTCTCACCCATCCGACGCAGGCTTTAGCTCCGCTGACCCAGGACGTCTCTCCTCCGGATTTTGACTGGGGATACTAGCGGCCGGATCCGTTGTCTGACTTTATGCAGCTTGTCCCGCTCACCGCCTGCTCTCCGTTCGATTCCGCCGGTCTGCAGCAGTGTCTGGGCTCTGGCGAGTCTCCTTCTACTCAGGCTAGGTGACCCAAACCGGAACAACAGGTCTCCCTCGGGCTTTGGCCTAGATTCTCCCGCGATCTCCTCGGTGCGTCTGCTTTCTCTGCTTCCCTGGCGCGCTCTGGAACTTTCTCCACGAGGCAGAGGATGTAAGTGTCCAGTCCACACCCACTTCCTGTCCTCTTGCAAAGCATGCCGGGCATTGTAGTCCCAATGTCCAGTATCTCTGATCGCGATAGTCTCCATCTTGTGGCCAAAAATAGGTACTACCACAGCAAGATTTTTAACACAGCGCTACAATACCATGACCTCATGATGCACAGAGGTCTGACAGAGTTTTGGCGAATTTAATCTTTGGTAAGTGCAATGCATGACATGGTCCAAAGAAAACAACTCTGATTCAAACATTCATTCCCTCACTCAAAGTATGACAGCAGAGAATTTCACATTCCCTTGCTCAGTATGACAGCAGAGCATTTCACATTCCCTCACTCAGTATGACAGCAGAGCATTTCTCATTCCCGCACTCAGAATGACAGCACAGCATTTCTCAATCCCGCACTCAGAATGACAGCAGAGCATTTCTCATTCCCTCACTCAGAATGACAGCAGAGCATTTCACAGTCCCTTACTCAGTATGACAGCAGAGCATTTCTCATTCCCTCACACATAATGACAGCAGAGCATGTCTCATTCCCTCACTCAGAATGACAGCAGAGCATTTCTCATTCCCTCACTCGGTATGACAGCAGAGCATTTCTCATTCCCTCACTCAAAGTATAACAGCAGAGCATTTCTCATTCCCACACTCAGAATGACAGCAGAGCATTTCTCATTCCCTCACTCAGAATGACAGCAGAGCATTTCACATTCCCTTACTCAGTATGACAGCAGAGCATTTCACATTCCCTTACTCAGTATGACAGCAGAGCATTTCTCATTCCCTCACTCAGAATGACAGCAGAGCATTTCGCATTCCCACACTCAGAATGACAGCACAGCATTTCTCAATCCCGCACTCAGAATGACAGCAGAGCATTTCTCATTCCCTCACTCAAAGTATAACAGCAGAGCATTTCACATTCCCTTACTCAGTATGACAGCAGAGCATTTCTCATTCCCTCACTCAGAATGACAGCAGAGCATTTCACATTCCCTCACTCAGTATGAGAGCAGAGCATTTCACATTCCCTTACTCAGTATGACAGCAGAGCATTTCTCATTCCCTTACACATAATGACAGCAGAGCATTTCTCATTCCCGCACTCAGTATGACAGCAGAGCATTTCTCATTCCCTCACTCAGTATGACAGCAGAGCATTTCTCATTCCCTCACTCAGTATGACAGCAGGGCATTTCACATTCCCTCATTCAGTATGACAGCAGAGAATTTCACATTCCCTCACTCAGTATGACAGCAGAGCATTTCACATTCCCTCACTCAGTATGACAGCAGAGAATTTCACATTCCCTCACTCAGTATGACAGCAGAGCATTTCACATTCCCTCACTCAGTATGACAGCAGAGCATTTCACATTCCCTCACTCATTATGACAGCAGAGCATTTCACATTCCCTCACTCAGTATGACAGCAGAGCATTTCACATTCCCTTACTCAGTATGACAGCACAGCATTTCACATTCTCTTACTCAGTATGACAGCAGAGCATTTCACATTCTCTTACTCAGTATGACAGCAGAGCATTTCACATTCTCTTACTCAGTATGACAGCAGAGCATTTCACATTCTCTTACTCAGTATGACAGCAGAGCATTTCACATTCTCTTACTCAGTATGACAGCAGAGAGATTTTCAGTTTCTTGGGTTTGGCAGTTGTGTTATTTCTATAATTTTGTTATTCTTGGTTAACAATAAATACAGTTTTTTCACGGTTTGGCCTTCGTTACTAACAGGGTTATTCAGAGAGAGCCGAAATGTAACCAGACACTGAAATTCAGCGAAAAGTGACATTTCCTGGCCATTCGGCTATTCAGAGAGTAGGATATTCATCAAATCCTGGCGAATTGCCTACACATACGGTGCCTGTTCGGTGCCTGTTCGAGGGCAGT
This sequence comes from Leptobrachium leishanense, assembly GCA_009667805.1. Classification (NCBI taxonomy): domain Eukaryota; kingdom Metazoa; phylum Chordata; class Amphibia; order Anura; family Megophryidae; genus Leptobrachium; species Leptobrachium leishanense. Next base: position 163,374,345 of record CM019069.1, read on the forward strand.
GAAATCCCCATAGAGAAGCAATGCTTCGGTTATTCAGAGAACACAAACCAGCAGTGAAAGGTTCCCCTAATGCCCTGCCATTCGGTGGTTTAATTCGGCAGGTTTATTCAGGAGAATCCCATAGGCTTCAATGTTAAAAATATTCCCGTTTTAATTCAACATCTAATAAACCGTTCATTATAAAATTCTGCAGTAAAGAGTCTCTTTATTTATAGATTTTTTTAGGATCTTTTAGGCATTTTGTCACAATTTTTTCCTGTTTTTTTTTATCGTTTTTCTGTAACAGCCCTTTTCATTATCATTCATTGGATCTTATGTGTAAAGTCCAGACATTTCCGTTCAGTAGTTTTTTTTGTAAATAGCGTTTCAAATTTCCATCTTTCAAGCAAATAGTTTTTTTTTTTTCACCCCATTCGTCTGCGTGTCTGCTTTTTCCGGCGGCTGCTCTGCGCTGTGATCGACGGCTGCTCGGATTTTTCTGGCGTGTTCGGCTTTGTTTTTTTGCAGCGGATTCTGTGGGTTTTCAGTGAGTATTCGGTGAGTGTTCGGCGGGTTTTCCCTGGACTACAGGGGTCCTGCGGTGCTTGCTGAATACACCAAAGGGTTAGCGAACTAGGAATCGCAGACTCACCCCGTAGTGCAGGGAACGAAAAGTCACCGAATGTGCGGTGACTTCTCGGATCTCTCGGGATAACCCTGAAGGTGTATGTCACAAGTTCTCTTTTTTAATCTCACATGAAAGTGCGAAAAGATAAACCTATTTTAAAGACCTTCCTGGGTAATTAACGCTCTGGAACGAAATTATGCAAAGAGCACTAATGACTTGTCGAACACTTGAAGCTGAAAGCAGAGGATATGACTGAGACATGTCTGTCTTGACTCTTTGGGCTATTACATTCTTCGCGCAAATTCGACCGCGCAGCGCAAATTTTTTGCGCGCAGCGTTGAGCGTTATTGCGCAAAAATTAACGATGGTATTACGATTCGAACACATTTTCTCATCCATCAAAAAATAACGTTCGTAAAAGCGACGAGCAAAACGAAGAGTAATATGCGCGCAGTAACGTAGCGCACGTAAATCAGTGTGCAGACCTTTTTTTTTGCGGGATTCAGCCAATCAGAATTAAGAACCTTTATTGACATCAATTGACCTTAATTGACTCACTTAGGTTTTCGCGCCTGTCATAGTAAATCTGAGTATATATGCTGCAGCAATAAAAAAAAACACACACGACTTCACAATTTTATTGTTTGGGTATGTGTAGAATGTGTAACTGTGCTGTATTTTTTGTTTCCTGCTGCTGTTTTTCGTTTCGGCCAGGACGTTCAGATTTACAGTTACCACCAGCTTTCAAAGACGTTAAAATTATGCGCGCAAACGTCGTTTGTAAAAAGATGCGCATCGATTGTAATACCATCCGCATACCAGCGCACGAACAAATTTGCGCTCACAATGTTAAGTATAGGGCGCGCACAGTTCATCACGCTCGCACAGCTCCATCCGCGTTAAATGATAACACGCATCGTTTGCGTGAACCTTGTAATACGACATTCAGCGCAAAGGGTTTTGCCCCTCGCGTTAATGTGTTTTTGCGCACGCGCACTTTTTTGAGCGAATAAAGTTGATGGCAAACCAGCACTTCTTGGTGCCCTACAAAAACCCTTAACTCTGCACATATGGTCAATGGAAACCAGTGTGCGCTCTTGATGGTAATGGCTATACAAGTACTAGGGGAAAGTAGTCAATAGGATGACACGGTATAGGTCAGTGTTTCCCAAACCTGTCCTCAGGACCCGCTGACACGCCAGGTGATCTGATTTGCTGCTCAGTGATTGCAGGATTCAGTCTGCATTTCCCCAAGGTGATCTGCAAAATCTGGCCTGGTTGAGGGTCCCGAGAAGAGGTTTGGGAAACAATGGTATGGTGATATATTCATAATAACACAGAGAATAACACAATAAAATTAGATCTTTTTCCGTCTTAGCCATAATACATCATAGTACCAGGTAATTGAATGTCTGAGTACCAGATCATATGCCAGCCAGGCACGTCCAGGGGCGGACTGACAACTAATGGGGCCCCTGGGCAATAGGAGATCCAGGGGCCCCTTCTGCCATGCCCAAAAAAAGGTCAAACCCCCCCCCCCCAAAAAAACAGAGAAAATCCACTCGGGCCCAACAGCGAATTGGGGGATCCATTGTGCCCCCCTCCATACTTACAGATGGCAACCGCTCTGCTGCAGCAGCCATTATCCACTCATTGCAGCTAAGACTGCGCCGCGGCACAGAATGTCCTTGTTGCAAATGTGGGAAACTGGCAACCACTTTTCAGGTTTATAAGATGCTGTACATTACTATGAGTTTTATAGCTGTAGAGTGCTGTAATGTGTGTGGTGTGTATGAGCATGTGACAGATCCACGACAATAAAACTCAGAGTAATGTGCAGTGTGTATAAGCATATCACAGAGCTCCACAACAATAAAACTCACAGTAATGTGCAGTGTGTATGAGCATATGACCAGTGGCGTCACTAGGGTTGGTGTCACCCGGTGCGGTAACTTATGGTGTCACCCCCCCCCCCCCCGAGTTTTACGGATTTTTTTTTAACTACTCTTACCCCTAAGGCTAGGGTCAGACTGAGGCAGTCCGAACGCGCGTGCAGCCGCACTTAATCACGGCCGTACTAGCAGCAGATGCCGGGCAATGACGGCCAATATACGAAGTACTGTCGCACAAAAGTGCGGCCGCGCAACGCAAGTGGAAAATTAACGCATTTTTTCGAGAACGTGAAACCACTAGTACTGACGTACAGCGTGCGCTGCGTCCGCTAGAGGCGTGTGTGCGTGATTGGGAGACGTCAGACGCTGCTAATGTCCGGCCAACATAACGTCCAGACCCAAAAAGGGTTTTATTGATGATCCGTACAAAATCACGGACGGAAAATCCGCATAGTATGACCGCTATCGCGTATTCCGTGAAAAAATGCGTCTATTCGTTGGAACGCACTTTTTCACAGACAACGTAAAAATGCGTTAGTCTGACCCTAGCCTTAATCAGTACTCCCATATAACACTGAATGCTCATACACACAGCGCACATTACTGTGAGGTTTATTGCTGTGGAGCTCTCTCATATGCTCACACTACTTTTTGCCAACTGCCAGCAAGTGCGATGCCTGTTCGAAGGCAGTGAAAGCACACATGGATATATATTGGCCCCAGCAGCTCTGGATATATTGCCCCCAGCAGCTCACCCATGGATATATATTGCCCCAGCTCACATATGGATATATTGCCCCAGTTCACAATTATATATTGCCCCCAGCAGCTCACCCATGGATATATATTGCCCCAGCTCACATATGGATATATTGCGCCTCAGCTCACATATGGATATATTGCCCCAGACCAGCTCACACATGGATATATTGCCCCAGACCAGCTTACACATGGATATTGCCCCAGCTCTCATGGATATGCCCCAAGCACACATGGATACTGCCGCAAGCACACATGGATACTGCCCCAGCTCACATGGATAATGCCCCAGCTCACATGGATATGCCCCAGCAGCTCTCATGGATATACTGCCCCAGCAGCTCTCATGGATATACTGCCCCAGCTCCTCTCATGGATATACTGCCCCAGCTCCTCTCATGGATTTTGCCCCAGCTCCTCTCATGGATATTGCCCCAGCTCCTCTCATGGATATACTGCCCAGCTCCTCTCATGGATATACTGCCCCAGCTCCTCTCATGGATATACTGCCCCAGCTCCTCTCATGGATATACTGCCCCAGCTCCTCTCATGGATATACTGCCCCAGCTCCTCTCATGGATATACTGCCCCAGCTCCTCTCATGGATATACTGCCCCAGCTCCTCTCATGGATATATTGCCCCAGCTGCTCTCATGGATAATGCCCCAGCTCTTCTCATGGATTTTGCCCCAGCTCCTCTCATGGCTATGCCCCCAGCTCCTCTCATGGATACTGCCCCAGCTCATGGATACTGCCCCAGCACATGGATAATGCCCCAGCTCATGGATACTGCCCCAGCTCATGGATATGCCCCAGCAGCTCATGGATATACTGCCCCAGCTAATGGATATACTGCCCCAGCTAATGGATATACTGCCCCAGCTCATGGATATGCCCCAGCTCATGGATACTGCCCCAGCTCGTGGATATACCCCAGCTCATGGATATGCCCCAGCTCATGGATATGCCCCAGCGGCTCATGGATAATGGCCCCAGCTTACTTCCTGCGCCGCGTGTTTGCTCCCTCTGAGCGTCTGGTGGCGTGCAGCTTGGGCGCTCGCCTGGGGGAACCACGTGACCAGCCGCAATCGGCTGGTGATGTGTTTCCCCAGGCGAGCGCCGAAGCTGCATAGCTTCAGACGCTCGCAGGGAGCGAACACGCGGCGCAGGGTGAGACACCGCCCTTAGGGTGACGGTGTCACCCTAAAGGCGGGTGTCACCTGGTGCGGGCCGCACTCCCCGCCCCCACATAGCGACGCCCCTGCATATGACAGAGATCCACAGCAATAAAACTCAGTAATATGCAGTGTGTATGAGCGTATCACAGAGCTCCACAACAATAAAACTCACGCTCATAAACACGGCACATTTCTGGTGAGTTTTATTGTTGTGGATCTGTCATATGCTCATACACACCACACATTACTGTGAGTTTTATTGTTGTGGAGCTCTGATATGCTTTTACACAGCTCACATTACTGTATCAGAGCTTCACAACAATAAAACTCACTGTAATGTGCCGTGTGTATGAGATTATAACAGAGCTCCACAGCAATAAAACTCAGTAATGTGCGGTGTGTATAAGCGTATCACAGAGCTCCACAGCAATAAAACTCACAGTAATGTGCAGTGTGTGTATAAGCGTATCACAGAGCTCCACAACAATAAAACTCAGTAATGTGCCATGTGTATGAGCATATCACAGAGCTCCACAGCCCCCAGTAAATTTCTCCCCAGTTCATTTAATTTCACACGACCCCTGCGTGCACATATAATCCCTACACACACACACACACTCCCTGCGCACACACACACACAATCCCTGCGCACACACACACACACAATCCCTGCACACACACACTCCCTGCAACACACATACACAATCCCTGCACACACACACACACACACTCCCTGCACACACACACACAATCCCTGCACACACACACACAATCAATGCACACACACACAATCCCTGCCCGAGTGCCCGATGGCTCAGTCCGCCCCTGGGCACGTCTTTAATATTGATTGGACCCTGGGCAAACATTTTCTTGGGCCCCCCCTGAAATCCCACCCACAGCATAATTTTGCTCTCCACCCCCAACATCCCAAAAATAAACAAACACAAATACATCATGGACTTGTCATAAAAAGCTTTAATAATGTAAACATAATGAACTGGCTCACATACCTACAAGTCCTTAGACTAAAAAAAAATGGGTACAGCGCACTCCAATCTCTGTCAAAGTCATTGTGTTCAGATGGATGTTCACATATTCTCCGTGGAATGTTCAGACATAGAGTAAATGAGAAAAAACAATTGGTGCAGTGCGTTTTACTGGTTCTCAATATATAGGTCTCAGAATTGTAAACTTACAAAGAGCGCATGTACCGGCTCTAGTATGATTCGCCTTCTAGGTATTTTTCTTCTCTTACAGATACCTATACAACCTGTTAGAATCTTCTTTCTCCAGATGTTCCATATACAGGGAAAACATAAAGCAGAGGGAGAATCCCCTAGTGTAATTCCACAACAAATACTTATTATATGTGCAAAGCAAGCGCCAAGGGCTTACTCACTCAGAGGAGCCTCCAGGCTCTTGGGGTATCCGCAAATGAATTTTTAGGAAAAAATTAGACATGTGCACAGCACAAAATTTCATTTTGAACTAATGGATTAGTCCTAAAATGCAATTTATTTAGTTGCTAAAGAAATTCGTTTTCAGTTCTTTAGTATGAAAACTAATTTCATTCATGCAAAAATCAGTGGATACAATTACTATTGTAGTGGCTCCTCAGAGGGCTGAGATCGCTGCTTGTTACAGTCTCTCACTCTCAGCACAATGTGTCAGGCAAAGCTGTTACAGTAACTGACTGCTGCTCATCACAGCGCTCAGAGTTTCAGTAAAACTAGTAAATAATATTTTTATATATAAGAGGTTAGAACAATATTATTTCCTTATTTCACTGAAACTCTGAGCGCTGTTACAGTCAGTTACTGTAATAGCTGAGCCTGATACATTGTACTGAGAGATAATATAACAAGCTGCTGATCTCGGCGCTCACAGCCACTGGATTTAAAGGGCTAAAAAAAAGACTCCTCTCTGTATAATGTATAGAACATCCTTCTGCATTAATTAATACCCCTCTCTGTATAATGTAGATAACATCCTCCTGCATTAATTAATACCCCTCTCTGTATAATATATACAACATCCACCTGTATTAATTAATACCCCTCTCTGTAAAGAACATCCTCCTCAATTTATACCATTCTCTGTATAATGTATAGAACATCCTCCTGCATTAATTAATGCCCCTCTCTGTATAGAACATCCTACTGCATTAATTAATGCCCCTCTCTGTATAGAACATCCTGATGCATTGGCATGTGGAGGGTGCAGAACTTCGGAATACAATGTTTATCCAGCACAGGAGTGAGAACTTTTACTTAAACTTTGTATCTCTGTGGGGGAGACACAGGAATATAAAAGCAGGGGAGAGGGAAAATATTAACATAAATCAGTCTGAAAGCTCAGAGAAGAGATGACTGGTGCAAATTTATTTTTATAATAAAATAAAGTACTTTAAATCCAGGGAAAACCTTCAAATAAATCACACTGAAGGCTCATAATAACAGAGTAACTGTGAGAGCTGGATACTAAATGTATCAGACGTAAAAAAAAAACTTTATAACAAGCAGCACTGGGAGAGGAGAGGGACTTCATATAAAATGTGTATTATAGATGAGGAAAGGGGATGGTGATCCTGGATAATATAAAATGTATCAGACCTAAGCCCCTATTATGCAGAGCGGGGGGGGGGAGATAACACACATTTTATAAAATCCCTCTTTTCTCCCAGCACTGCTTGTTATAAAGGGGTTTTTACTATCCAGCCATCCTCTGTCATCAGCTTTCAGTGTGATTTATTTGAATGTTTTCCTTCTCCAGCTGCTTTTATCATCTTGTCTGCCTCATAGACATGCAAGGGTTAAGTAAAGGTTTCCTCTCCTGTGCTGGCTGTCTGTGCTGCGAGTGAGTATTCTGGAGCTATATCACTGTCTGAGTTTCGGGTAGGGGTCAGGAAGGATTACGCATACAAACCTTTTCTGTAGCTTTGCGATGTTGCACTCTTCATTGCTGGTCTCCTTCACTCATCAATGTAATATCATAAAAAGGACTGAAACTAAAATGTAGTGCATTTTATTTTAGTTTCTTTCGTTTTTTGTACTGAGCAGTTTCGTATCTCTTGAGTCATACTAAAACTAAATTATCCCAAAATTCTGACTAGATCGTTTTAGTACTAAAACGAATGCACAGGTCTAGAAAAAATTCACAAAAACCACTCCAAGGGCAAAGAAGCAGGAACAGCAGGATTCAAAAAGCGTATTTATTAAAACAAAATAAAATTCCAGAACGCGTTTCGACGGAGCACCGTCTTCATCAGCTGGTAAAACAATTATGTTATACTGAATCCCTCCTGCCATTTTATATTTGTTGTATACTAATTGTAATTACATACACATGAGCAATCAATTGTTTCCAAGCCTCAATTCCATGTTAGTCAAATGCATTATAAATGGGTTAATCCATTTCCAAGCCTCGTTTGCACAGCCATTAACCAAGAGTTAACAACATGGTGTTAATTCTAATATATGCGTAATTTAATAACCTATCATTTTGTGAATAGATTAAAACACTAATATGTGATTAACCTATGCTTTATGTGCAAATATCTTTCTATTTTGAGAGAATACCTCACCAAATAAATACCATATAATCTATAAATCTTGAGTATTATATTCTAATATTAAATGACTAACCATGTCCTAATTTGTATCCATCAATCACTAACTATTCGTGTTATAACCCCAAATGAATAATACCGCAACGTATCATATTATTGTTGTTTGTATATTTTACATTCTACATTTGTGTCACTAAATTATCTATCCTATTTATAGGAGAATTATCACACTTAACAAAAATTAAACCTAAGAATATAAAACCCAAATTTTAAATATATATATATTTTTTTATATTTTTTTTTTGTTAAATTTTATTTTTTTTAGGTTTAATATTTGTTAAGTGTTATAATTCTATAAATAGGATAGATGATTTAGTGACACAAAAGTAGAATGTAAAATATACAAACAACAACAATAATATGATACATTGTGGTATTATTCATTTGGGGTTATAACACGAATAGTTAGTGATTGATGGATACAAATTAAGACTAGGGATGAGCCGAACACTCCCCGAGTTCGGTTCGGAGCCGAACCCGAACTTTCCAAATGTTCGGATCCGAACCCGAACCCGAACTCGAACTCAATACAAGTCAATGGGGCTGAAAATTCGGTTTTTAGAGTGCCCTCCAAGAGGGCATATATGCTAGATATTTGCCATAAAAGGTGTATGGGGGTCCGGGTAGTGCCCTGGGGGACAGGAAACAAGGACAAAAAGTAAAAAATGTATAGAAATATGTAAAAACCAAAAAATGACATTTCAAATGACGGTAAATGCTTTTCCTTTAATCTATCCATTAACAACTGCTTGGGGCGGCAGCCTGTATGAAAAGAGGAGACATTTTCGGACACGCAGAAAAAGTTTAATGATTTTTTGGCGGGGTGAAAAGCAGGAGAATGAAAAATTCTAGACCAATAGCCGATTTGGAAAGTGAAGATAAATGGGAGAATTTTTCTGGTTTGGCTATTTTGACCTCGAAATTTCTCTTCAGTCATTCTCCTGAGTTTCACCTTTCTCTGAATAACCCTGTCAGGGTTATTCAGAGAGCGTGAAAGAGCAGGAGAATGACTGGAGAATGGAAAATTCTAGGTCAAAATAGCCAAACCAGAAAAATTCTCCCATTTAGGCTGGGGTCAGACTAGCGAATTTTTAACGTGCGTTTAGGCGCACTTAATCACGGCCGCACTAGCAGCAAATGACGGCAATGACGGCCAATATACGAAGTACGGTCGCACGAAAGTCCGGCTGCGCAACGCAAGTGGAAAATGAACGCATTTTTTCAAGAACGCAGAACCGCTAGTATGGACGTACAGAGTGTGCTGCGTCCACTAGCGGCATGTGTGCGTGATTTGGAGACATCAGACCCTGCTCATGTCTGGCCAACATAATGTCCAGACACCCAAAGTTTCCTGGTTTGGATCCGTAAAAAATCACGCACAAAAATGCGCATCGTATGACCGTTTTCGCGCATTCCGTGAAAAAATACGGCAATGCGTTCGGACGCACTTTTTGACGGTCGCTGCGAAAAATGCGTTAGTCTGACCCTAGCCTTATCTCACTTTCCAAATCGGCTATTTGGTCCAGATTGTTCTCTTTTCCTGCATTCTCCTGGTTTTCATCTTTCTCTGAACAACCCCGAGAGAGAGGTGAAAGCCAGGAGAACTGGCAGGAGAAGAGAACAATCTAGACCAAATAGCCAATTTGGAAAGTGAGTTAAATGGGAGAATTTTTTTGGTTTGGCTATTTTGACCTAGAATTTTCACTTCTCCAGTTATTCTCCTGCTTTTCACCGCTCTCTGAATAACCCTGTGAATGTTTCATCCCGAGGTCAAAATTAACATTGCTTTAGATGTTATTTTGAATTTTCCCCGCAGAGTGTGCTCCAGCAGGAACACTGAAGGAATTGTGTCACTGATGCATGCACTGTCCCTGCTCACCATCCTCGTTGCCTCCTCAAATGGTGACAGCACAGTGTGCATCTTTGATCATCAGCCACTGCGGGGGGAAAAAAAAACAAGTTGACCTGAACCTGTCCTTGTGCCATATTCACACAGGTACTCGTTGATGGCCCTCTGCTGCTTGTGCAGACGCTGCAGCATTACTAATGTCGAGTTCCACCTGGTGGGCATGTCACAGAACAGACGGTTTGTGGGAAGGTGGAATTCTCTTTGAATTTCTGCCAGGCGAACACTTGCTGTGAATGACTGTCTGAAGTGGCTGCAGACTTTTCTGGCCTGGCTGAGAAGCTCTGCCAGCCCTGGGTACCTTGTTAGGAAATGCTGTACCACCAGATTTAGGACGTGTACAAGGCATGGTATATGCATCAACTTACCCTGGCGAAGGGCAGAGAGAAGGTTGCTGCCATTATCACAGATGACCATTCCCAGCTCAAGCTGGCGTGGTGTTAACCATTTCTGCACCTGCCCCTGCAGAGCTGACAGAATTTCTGGCCCGGTGTGACTCTTGTCCCCTAAACAAACCAACTCAAGCACAGTATGGCATCTTTTTGCTTGAGCCATTGTGTAGCCCCTGCCACTTAAACTCGGTTTAACTGCCACTTCGCCAGAGACGGAGAAGGAGGAAGAGGTGGTGGTGGAGCAGACAGACCTCATACAAGCAGCTTTCTGGAGGCGTGGTGGATGAACAAGCTCCAGCACAGAGCCCCATCTTAGATCACTCCCAGCGGCAATCAGAGTTACCCAGTGTGCCGTGAAGGAAATGTATCGGCCCTGTCCATGCTTGCTGGACCACGTGTCTAAAGTCACATGCACCTTGCTGCTGACTGCCTTTCCCAATGACCCAATAACATTGTCTTCCACGTGCTGGTATAGTGCTGGAATGGCCTTCCGTGAAAAGTAATGGCGTTTTGGAACATGCCACTGTGGTACAGCACATTCAGCAAATTCACGGAAGGGAGCAGAGTCCACCAGCTGGAAAGGCAGCAGCTGCAATGCGAGTAATTTTGCCAAGCTGGCATTTAGGCGCTGTGCTTGGGGAAGGTTGGGACTATATTTTTTCTTACGCTGCAGCAGCTGGGGCAACGTATTCTGACTGCATAAATCTTCAGCTGATGGGATGCTGTCACATTGTGAGGAAGGACCTGGTACATCCATTACTGTAGCATCATCCCTGTCAGTGGAGGTTGGATTCAATGACATGGCAGGACATATAGTGGGGGTAGAGACAGGTGAGGAGGAGGACCTACGCAAAGTGTTGCACCAATGGGATGCATGGCAGGTGGTCATATGTCGCCTCAATCATGTGATACCCAAGCGTCCGGTGTCCTTCCCATGCTTGATCCTCATCTGACATAGATTACAAGTAGCAACGGTGTGGTCTGCTGCATATTTCTTAAAGAACTCCCAGACAGCAGAGTTCCTGCATGTGTGCTTTGAGACAACAGCGCTCTGCACCTGAGCAGCTCTGATATCTGATGCCTTGGACTGGCTAGTGCTACGGTTGGTCATAGAGGACGTTGTGACCCGTGTTTGTTGTGCCTCCTCCTCCTCCTCACTTGACTCCTCTGTTCTATCAGGCACCCAGGTGGAGTCAGTGACCTCATCATCATTGTCATCACCCCCTATCTCCTCGGCACTGGAGCCAACTTGGCAGTATGCTGCAGCTGCTGGGGCTACATGAGTGCCAGTTATTTGTGTGTCATCACTTGCACCCCCTTCCTCTAGGTTGAGTATACTCCCTTCCTCAACCTCAGAGATTGAATCAAAGCACTGTACTTGCTGCGCATGCTCAAGCAGCATGTCACTGTCATTGTAGTCAAACAATTCAGCTGACTCCTCCGTGTGTGATAATGAGGCTACGGCAGGAGTAGCTGTGGACATGGAGGCTGCTTTGGCAGCTGAGGTGGACTGTAAAGCACTATAAGCCTGGCTGGCAGAGGACTCGAAGGATGAGGATGGAGTGGTTAGCCAATCCACCAAATCCTCTGTATGTTGCTGCTGCTTAAGACGGCCAGCACCAGTTAGAAAGGACAAGCGTGCCCCTGCAGAGGATGCATCACGTCCACCACGACCAGACGCACAGCCTCCCGACACAGAGGTTGCTTGCCCTCTTATCTGTGTCTGGGAGCGTCTGCCTGTCCTTTTTGGTGTTTCTGACATGGTGAGTGATATATAGATTAAAGATATACAGAACTCTGATTCAACTCTGTTATAAAAATTGGAGATATGCAGAACTCTGATTCAACTCTGGTATAAAGATTAAAGATTTCCAGAACTCTGGTATAACTCAGTGAGACACCCTGATAGCTGGCAGCCAGTGTCAAGACACAGATTAAAATTCCCAGAAACCTCCTATAAATCAGTGAGACCCCTTGATGGGTGGCAGTGAGAACACACAGATTAGAACAATTCCCAGATATTTTGTAGAAATGAGACCCCCACAATTGCTAGTGGCAGTGAAAACAGAGATTACAACAATTCCAGATATTTTTTGTATAAATGACTGACCCCCAAAATAGTTGATGGCAGTGAGAACACACAGATTACAACAATTCCCAGATATTTTATAGAAATGAGACCTGCGGTTAGGTGCAAGGCTGTAGCCAATTACAAGCTTCAGGCCAGTGGAAAAGTGCATTGTGGTCCATTGTGGGCAAACATGCAGCGAACACGCGGAAATGTTCGAAGTTTGCGAACATACAGTATGAACTGGCGATGTTCGAATTGAACTCCGAACACATCGAATCAAACAGCTCATCCCTACTCATGTGTATGTAATTACTCTTAGTAAATTGATGTGCAAATGAGGCTTGGAAATGCATTAACCCATTTATAATGCATTTGACTAACATGGAAATGAGGCTTGGAAACAATGGATTGCTCATGTGTATGTAATTACAATTAGTATACGACAAATATAAAATGGCAGGAGGGATTCAGTATAACATAATTGTTTTACCAGCTGATGAAGACGGTGCTCCGTCGAAACGCGTTCTGGAATTTTATTTTAATAAATATGCGTTTTGAATCCTGCTTTTCCTGCTTCTTTGCGCTTGGAGTGGATTTTGTGAATTTTTTCCTAAAAATTTATCTGCGGATACCCCAAGAGCCTGGAGGCTCCTCTGAGTGAGTAAGCCCTTGCCCTTGCTTTGCACATATAATAAGTATTTTTTGTGGAATTACACTAGGGGATTCTCCCTCTGCTTTATGTTTCCCCTGTATGTGGAACATCTGGAGAAAGAATATTCTAACAGGTTGTATAGGTATCTGTAAGAGAAGAAAAATACCTAGGAGGCGAATCATACTAGAGCCGGTACCTGCGCTCTTTGTTTGTAAGTTTACAATTTTGAGACCTATATATTGAGAACCAGTGAAACGTTCTGCACCAATTGTTTTTTCTCATTTATTTATTCTATGTCTGAACATTCCACGGAGAATATGTGAACATCCATCTGAACACAATGACTTTGACAGAGATTGGAGTGCGCTGTACCCATTTTTTTGAACTTATTGGGTCTGTATGGTCTGAAATGATATATGGTTCCATTGGGGAAACCACTAAGAGGGGACATAGCGATGTCGTAAGTAGGGATGAGCTGTTCGGTTCGGACGGTTTGGAGTTCGGGCCAAACTTAGCCTGTTCGGTTAGATCGCGAACTCAGAACATTTCTGGGTGTTCGGAGCAAGTTCACCACAATGCATCACAATGGCCCGCAATGTACTTTCCCACTGGCCTGAAGCTCGTAATTGGCTACAGCCTTGCACCTGACCACAGGTCTGGTGCAAGACAGATTCAACAGTATGCCAATCACGGCTCAGAGTCCTGATTGGGCAAATTTTGCCCAATCATGGGCTCACAGAGCTAAGTCCCGCAGCACACGATATAACGTTTCCATGCATAGCTACAGCATGCATTTGAGAGGAGATTTCATAGGAGATTGTTGTTCTGTGTTGTTACTGCCGGTCTGCCATGCTACTGGGGGAGGGGGGGTCTCATTTCTACCAAATATCTGGGAATTTAGGTGATGTGTGTCTTGTCACTGTGCCAGCAAGTATTTTGGGGGTTACAAATTTCTTTAAAACATTTGTGAATTGAGGTGATCTGTGTCTTGTCACACAGCCAGTACCACGCAGTATTTTGGGGCTCACTATAATTTCTACAAAACATTTGGGAATTGAGCTGATCTTCTGTGTCTTGTCACTGCCAGCAAGTATTTTGGGGGTCACTAATTTCTACAAAATATTTGGGAATTGTTATAATCCGTGTGTTCTCACTGGCTGCCACCCATCAAGGGGTCTCACTGATTTATAAGAGGTTTCTGAGATTTGTAATCTGTGGCTTCTCACTGCCACCAATCAAGGGGTCTCACTGATTTATAGGAGGTTTCACTGCCACCCATTAAGGGGTCTCACTGATTTATAGGAGGTTTCACTGCCACCCATCAGGGGGTCTCACTGATTTATAGGAGGTTTCTGAGACTTGTAATCTGTGGCTTCTGACTGCCACTCATCAAGGGGTCTCACTGATTTATAAGCGGTTTCATAGATTTGTAATCTGTGGCGTCTCACTGCCACCCATCAAGGGGTCTCACTGATTTATAGGAGGTTTCACTGCCATCCATCAAGGGGTCTCAATGATTTATAAGAGGTTTCTGAGATTTGTAATCTGTGGCTTCTCACTGCCACCAATCAAGGGGTCTCACTGATTTATAGGAGGTTTCACTGCCACCCATTAAGGGGTCTCACTGATTTATAGGATGTTTCACTGCCACCCATCAATGGGTCTCAATGATTTATAAGAGGTTTCAGAGATTTGTGATCTGTGGCTTCTGACTGCCACCCATCAAGGGGTATCACTGATTTATAGGAGGTTTCACTGCCATCCATCAAGGGGTCTCACTGATTTATAGGAGGTTTCACTGCCACCCATTAAGGGGTCTCACTGATTTATAGGAGGTTTCTGAGACTTGTAATCTGTGGCTTCTCACTGCCACCCATCATGGGGTCTCACTGATTTATAGGAGGTTTCACTGCCACCCATCAAGGGGTCTCACTGATTTATAAGCGGTTTCAGAGATTTGTAATCTGTGGCTTCTCACTGCCACCCATCAAGGGGTCTCACTGATTTATAAGCGGTTTTAGAGATTTGTAATCTGTGGTTTCTCACTGCACCCATCAAGGGGTCTCACTGATTTATAGGAGGTTTCACTGCCACCCATCAAGGGGGTCTCACTGATTTATAAGAGTTTTCAGAGATTTGTAATCTGTGGCTTCTCACTGCCACCCATCAAGGGGTCTCACTGATTTATAAGAGGTTTCTGAGATTTGTAATTTATGTCTTCTCACTGCCATCTATCAGGGGGTCATACTGCATTTTAGGAGGTTTCTGGAAATTGTAATCTGTGTCTTGTCACTTTTGCCAACTATTAGGGGTCCTATCAGGGGGTCTCACTGACTTTTTAGCAGATTTCTGCGAATCGTAGTTTGTGTTTTGTCACTGGCACCCATCAGGGGGTCTCACTGATTTATAGGAGGTTTCTGGGAATTGTAATCGGTGTCTTGTCACTGGCTGCCAGCTATCAGGGTGTCTCACTGAGTTATACCAGAGTTCTGTAAATCTTTAATCTTTATACCAGAGTTGAATCAGAGTTCTGTATATAATTAAGCTATATATCACTCACCATGTCTGAAAGAACAAAAAGGACAGGCAGACGCTCCCAGACACCAGACACAGATAAGAGGGCAAGCAGCCCCTGTGTCGGGAGGCTGTGCCTCTGGTCGTGGTGGACGTGGTGCATCCTCTGCATGGGCACGTTTGTCCTTTCTAACTGGTGCTGGCCGTCTTAAGCAGCAGCAACATACAGAGGACTTGGTGGATTGGCTAACCAGGCCATCCTCATCCTCCGAGTCCTCTGCCAGCCAGGCTTGTAGTTCTTTACAGTCCACCTCAGCTGCCAAAACATCTAATGCAGCCTCCATGTCCACAGCTACTCCTGCCGTAGCCTCGCTATCACACACGGAGGAGTCAGCTGAATTGTTTGACTACAATGACAGTGACCTGCTGCTTGAGGATGTGCAGCAAGTACAGTGCTCTGATTCAATCTCTGAGGTTGAGGAAGGAAGTATAATCAACCTAGAGGAAGGGGGTGCCAGTGATGACACAGAAATAACTGGCACTCATGTTGCCCCAGAAGCTGCAGCATACTGCCAAGTTGGCTCTAGTGACGAGGAGATAGGGGATGATGATGACAATGATGATGAGGTCACTGACTCCACCTGGGTGCAAGATTGAAATGAGGAATCAAGTGAGGAGGAGGGGGAGGAGGAGGAGGCACAGCAAACACGAGGCACAACATCCTCTGTGACCAACCGTAGTACTAGCCAGTCCAAGGCCAGTCCTCCGGTGCAGAGCGCTGTAGTCTCAAAGAACACATGCAAGAACTTTGTTGTCTGGGAGTTCTTTATGAAATGTGCAGTAGAGTGCACCATTGCTATTTGTAATCTATGTCAGATGAGGCTTAAGCGTTGGAACGATACCGGACACTTGGGTACCACATGCTTGAGGCGACATATGAACACCTGCCACACATCCCGTTGGCGCAAAACTTTGCGTAGGTCCTCCTCCTCCTCCTCATCTGTCTCTACCTCCACTGTATGTCCTGCCATGTCATTGCAAACAACCTCCACCGACAGGGATGATGCTACAGTAATGGATGTACCAGGTCCTTCCTCACAATGTGACATCATCTCAGCAGCTGAAGATTTACGCAGTCAGATTACGTTGCCGCAGCTGCTGCAGCGTAAGAAAAAATATAGTCCCAACCATCCCCAAGCACAGCGTCTAAATGCCAGCTTAGCAAAATTACTCGCATTGCAGCTGCTGCCTTTCCAGCTGGTGGACTCTGCTCCCTTCCGTGAATTTGCTGAATGTGCTGTACCACAGTGGCAGGTTCCAAAACACCATTAGTTTTCACGCAAGGCCATTCCAGCACTATACCAGCACGTGGAAGACAATGTTATCCAGTCATTGGGAAAGGCAGTCAGCAACAAGGTGCATGTGACTTTAGACATGTGGTCCAGCAAGCATGGACAGGGTCATTACATTTCCTTCACGGCACACTGGATAACGCTGATTGCAGCTGGGAGGGATCCAAGACGGGGCTCTGTGCTGGAGCTTGTTCATCCACCACGCCTCCAGAAAGCTGCTTGTATGAGGTCTGTCTGCTCCACCACCACCACCTCTCCCTCTTCCTCCTCCTCCTCCTCCTTCTCTGTCTCTGGCGAAGTGGCAGTTAAACCGACGCCTGACAGGGTCTACGCAATGGCTCAAGCAAAAAGAAGCCATACTGTGCTTGAGCTGGTTTGTTTAGGGGACAGGAGCCAGACCAGGCCAGAAATTCTGGCAGCTCTGCAGGGCCAGGTGCAGAGATGGTTAACACCATGCCAGCTTGAGCTGGGAATGATCGTCTGTGATAATAGCAGCAACCTTCTCTCCGCCCTACACAAGGGTAAATTGACGCATGTACCATGCCTAGCACACGTCCTAAATCTATTGGTACAGCGTTTCCTAACCAAGTACCCAGGGCTGCCAGAGCTTCTCAGCCAGGCCAGAAAAGTCTGAAGCCACTTTAGACGGTCATTCCCAGCAAGCGTTCGCCTGGCAGAAATTCAAAGAGAATTCCACCTTCCCACAAACCGTCTGATCTGTGACATGCCCAACAGGTGGAACTCGACATTAGCAATGCTGCAGCGTCTGCACAAGCAGCAGAGGGCCATCAACGAGTACCTGTGTGAGTATGGCACAAGGACAGGTTCAGGTCAACTTGATTTTTTTCCCCCCCACAGTGGCTGATGATCAAGGATGCATGCACTGTACTGTTACCATTTGAGGAGGCAACGAGGATGGTGAGAAGGGACAGTGCATGCATCAGTGACACAATTCCTTTAGTGTTCCTGCTGGAGCACACTCTGCGGGGAATTATAGATGTGGCTCTAGAGGCAGAGCAGCGGGAGGAAGAGGAGGCCTTCCCTAGCTCTCAAGGCCCCAGTCTTTCCGCATACAGCATTCCAGCGGGTCCTACTCAGATCAGACAGGAGGAGGATGAAGAGGAGGAGGAATATTTGTAGTGGGGGCATTGAAAGTAGGGATTCCTCAAGGGAGGGTTTCGTGTGCCCAGAAACACAAGGGCTAGTGTGTGGCTGGGAGGAGGAAGGGCACGATGGGGTCATCCAACCTACGCTGCATGGGCTCCCTAATAATGCAAAGCCTGCTAAAGGACCCCAGGATTCGTGCTATCAAGGAGAGGGATCATTACTGGTTGGCAACCCTTCTTGATCCACGATACAAGGGTAAAGTTGCAGAGCTCATCCTGCCCACACAGAGGGAGCACAGGATGAAAACACTTGAGGACGCTCTAAAGCGACACTTGTGTAACACCTTTCCAGGCACTGGTAGGTTACCAAGTGATGACACACGTGCTTGTGAGGCTGCGGATGATCAGAGGAATAGTGGTGAAGGCCAGGGCCACTTGACTGATGCATTTAAAAAAAAATTTAGTCCACGACGCCCAGGGACGTCAAATGTAGGCACCCATTTCCAGCGTCTTCACCATATGGTGCAGGACTACCTAGGGGCAAGGGCAGACCTGGATACCTTTCCAGCAGATGTCCCACTGGCTTACTGGGTGTTGAGATTTGATCACTGGCCAGAACTTAGCCAATATGCTATGCACCAGGTTGCCCTTCATCTAGCGTGCTTTCTGAAAGGACGTTCAGTACCGTCACAGACAAAAGAGTGCGTCTGTCCACCGACTCTGTAGACCGGCTGATATTTATAAAAATGAATCAGTCCTGGATCAGCAGCTATCAATCCCCTGATGCTGATGTAACGGAATAGATCGGGGATGTGTTCTGTGTTCACAAAACCTCCAGCACTGAACTCTTCCACAATACCACAAAAGGGTTACGGTGTGAATGCACTTGCTGCAATGAAAGGCACAATATTTGGCTGCACTGACGCCTGTGCCAGATTTATATCATTTAAATTTTTTGAACCACATGTTCCACCCCTGCACTCTTCCACAATACCACAGAGGGGTTACTGTATGATGGTACTTGCTGGCCTGGCACCAAAGGCACAATATTTGGGTGCACTGACGTCTTTACCAGATTCATATCTTTTTAATATAGGACCGCATGGTCCACCCCTGCACTCTTCCACAATACCACAGAGGGGTTACTGTATAATGGCACTTTCTGGCACCAAAAGCACAATATCTGGGTGCACTGATGCCCATTACCAGATAAAAAACTTTTCAATATAGGACCACATGGTCCACCCCTGCATTCTTCCACAATACCACAGAGGGGTTACTGTATGATTGTACTTGCAGGCCTGGCAGTCTGGCACCAAAGGCACAATATCTGGGTGCACTGACGCCCATTACCAGATAAAAAACTTTTCAATATAGGACTACATGGTCCACCCCTGCATTCTTCCACAATACCACAGAGGGGTTACTGTATGATAGTACTTGCAGGCCTGGCACCAAAAGCACAATATTTGGGTGCACTGCCACTGACGCCTGTATCAGATTCATATCCTCAGAGGGGTTACGGTGTGACGGCACTGTTGGGGATGCTAAAGGACCAATTTTGAAGCACCTATTGTTACTTTCATCCAAAGCCTGCATAAGTTTCACAATAATTTAGCCAAAAAATCACTAAACCTTTTCTACGTGTCCAAAAATGTCTCCTCTTTTCATTCAGACTGTCGCCCCAAGCAGTTGTTTATGGATAGATTAAAGGAAAAGGGATAATATTCAGGAATTTATTGATAGGTATAATGTAATTGGCAAAAATCAGCATGGTTTCATGAAACACAGATCATGTCAGACTAACCTAATTACGTTCTATGAGGAAGTAAGTAGAAGTATAGATCAGGGGGTCGCAGTGGATGTGATTTACTTAGATTTTGCCAAAGCTTTCGACACAGTTCCACACAAAAGGTTACTACTTAAATTAAGAAAAAATGATCTAGATGAAAATACTTGTTCTTGGATAGAAAACTGGCTAAAAGATAGGGTACAGAGAGTGGTCATAAATGGTACATTTTCAAGATGGACACCAGTGGTAAGTGGTGTCCCTCAGGGGTCTGTTATAGGACCAATACTATTCAATTTATTTATAAATGACCTTGAGATAGGCATTGAAAGTCATGTATCAGTGTTTGCAGATGACACAAAGCTAGGAAAAGTAATACAATGTGAGCAGGATGTTACTTCGCTGCAGAGGGATTTAGATAGATTGGGGGACTGGGCACTTAAATGGCAGATGAGATTTAATCTAGATAAATGTAAAGTTATGCACTTTGGAGTGAAGAACACACAAGCAATTTATACCCTAAATGGTACGGAGTTAGGGAAATCCAAGCAGGAGAAGGATTTGGGAATAATCATAGACTTCAAACTAAGTAACAATGTGCAATGTCAAACAGCAGCCGCCAAGGCCAGCAAAGTACTGGCATGCATTAAAAGGGGAGTTCACTCACGGGATGAAAACATAATTTTGCCTCTGTATAAATCAATGGTCAGGCCGCACCTTGAATATGCCGTGCAATTTTGGGCACCTGTCTTAAAAAAAGATATTATATCGTTAGAAAAAGTGCAGAGACGGGCAACTAAATTAATAAGGGGGATGGAAGGGTTAAGTTATGAGGCAAGATTAACAAGCTTAAACCTGTTTAGTTTAGAGAAAAGGCGCCTTAGAGGGGATCTGATAACCTTATATAAATATATACAGGGCCATTATCAACCATTGTCTGATAACCTATTCATTAACAGGACTATACATAGGACAAGGGGTCATCCATTTAGACTGGAAGAAAGAAAATTTAGCTTAAAGCATAGGAAGGGTTATTTTACGGTGAGAACAATAAAGCTGCGGAATTCTCTGCCTGTTGAGGTGGTTGGGTCAGAGTCTGTACAGACTTTTAAAAAACGACTGGATGACTTCCTGCAGACACAGAATATTAAGGGTTATAATATTTAATATGTGGGTAAAAGCTTCTTGATCCAAGGAGAAATCTGACGCCATTCTGGGGTCAAGAAGGAATTTTTTCCCAGTATGTTGCATATTGGCAAGCATTTCAGACTGGGTTTTTTGCCTTCTTTTGGATCAACAGCAGTAGGTTATGTGGGAGAGGCTGAACCCGATGGACGCATGTCTTTTTTCAGCCTATGTAACTATGTAACTATGAAAAGCATTTACCGTTATTTGAAACGTAATTTTTTGGTTTTTACATATTTCTATACATCCTAGAAATCCGCCACTTCACGGGCAGGTTATGGGGACCTCCTAGGCACGATATTTGAAGGAATTTTTCGTTTTTATTTTTAACCCTTATTTCATGGAAATCTCACTGTCCCTTTAAAAACTTTTTTTTTTACTTTTTGTCCTTGTTTCCTGTCCCCCAGGGCACTACCCGGGCATATGCCCTCTTGGAGGACACTCTAAAAGCCGAATTTTCAGCCCCATTGACTTGCATTGAGTTCGAGTTCAGGTTGAGGTTCAGATCCGAACATATGGAAAGTTTGGGTTTAGGCCCGAAACGAACTCGGGGGGTGTTCGGCTCATCCCTAGTCGTAAAGTATCGTGAGGGGATTGTTGTTTTGGTGTGTAGCTCCACTTTTTCTCTTCCAAAGTCCTTCGATTGATCTGTAACAGTACGTACATGCCAATTATAGCCTCTTCTACAATTAACAACAACACATACTGTAGCAATCCAATGTGTGGTGTATCACAATGTGAGCGTATCACAGAGCTCCACAGCAATAAAACTCACACTCATACACACCAGTGACGTGCGGTGAGGTCAGTGGCTGGTGAGGCACTGGCTAGTATCAGAGCCAGATATACACAGGGTTACGCTGTCACAATTTACGCATTTGATTATCGTTATATAGGAGAATAGAGTTTTATTTTTTATTTTATTTTATTTTTTGCAAAAATCCCATTTTTAAAAAAAACTTTTTGCATTTTTATAAAATACAAAGTAAAAAGTAACAGACTTTATTATTATTTAAAGGACTTTTTTTATTATTTAGACCCATTTTTATTGGTTTAACCTATTAGGAGAATACAAGACTTCCTATTTTTTTTCCCAGTTCGATGGAATTCGATCGCAATTCGGCGTGTTTCGTCAACATCCGATAACTGCTTTGGCTACTTCAATTTCAGCAAAATAGGGACCATTCACTAAATAGTGAATTCATCATATTGTTTGCGAAATGGAATTGCTGAAAATCGCGAAATGAAAAGCATGGAAATCACTTTTAGTGCTTTGTGAATAGAAACCTAAGTGACAGAAGTGACAACCTCTACAAAAAATGAGCAAGAGAAAAAAATGCAAAAATTAAGCAGGAATGGGAATAAGATGAGAGAATATGAGGGAGCAAACAGGACAGAGACAAAGAAATAAGTAGGGATGCACCGATACCACTTTTTTAAGACAGAGTACGAATACCGATACTTTTTAAAAAGTACTCACCGAGTACTGATACTTTTATTTTATGTCATGTGACCGCTTTCCAATAAGAACAGACCTCATATAAAACTGCCCCCAGCTCTCATGTATATATCCCCCTGAGAATATATATATATATATATATATATATATATATATATATAAAAAGCAAACCACAGGGTGGGTTGCACTCAACCTAAACTTGCAACACGGGCGGGTGCATCTAAGACTTAAGATACAAAACACCAAAAAAGAGCACTCCATTTCAATGACCACCTTCATCCACCATTTTGTGCAAAAAAACACATTTCAAAAATTCAAAAAACCTGACTGAGGTAAAATGATGGGGATTCAGTTAACAAAGTATGATCATAGTTTGTGTAAGCCTGTCACAGTCGCCAATGTACCCCATCGTTGACAGGTCCTATCTGCATTTACAGAATTAACCCGCCCTGGAGCTTCCCAGCAGGCACTAGCCTTTATAGGATGTCACGGGGGGACACACCTGTGAACAGGGAGGGGTACATACCCAAGAGAGATGTCAGCTCTCCATATATAAAAAGCAAACCAGAGGGTGGGTTGCACTCAACCTAAACTTGCAACACGGGTGGGTGCATCTAAGACTTAAGATACAAAACACCAAAAAAGAGCACTCCATTTCAATGACCACCTTCATCCACCATTTTGTGCAAAAAAAACCACATTTCAAAAATTCAAAAAACCTGACTGAGGTAAATTGATGGGGATTCAGTTAACAAAATGGTGGATGAAGGTGGTCATTGATATGGAGTGCTCTTTTTTGGTGTTTTGTGATATATATATATACAGAATGCACCCAGCTCACATGGAGATTGCCCCAGCTCACATGGAGATTGCCCCCCAGCTCACATGGAGATTGCCCCCCAGCTCACATGGAAATTGCCCCCAGCTCACATGGAGATTGCCCCCAGCTCTCATGGATTTTCTCCCAGCTCACATGGATATGCCCCAGCTCACATGGATTTGCCCCCAGCACTCATGGATTTGCCCCCAGCACTCATGGATTTGACCCAACTCACATGGATATGCCCCCAGCCCTCATGGATTTGCCCCCAGCTCACATGGATATGCCCCAGCTCTCATGGATTTGCCCCAGCTCTCATGGATTTGCCCCCAGCTCTCATGGATTTGCCCCCAGCTCACATGGATTTGCCCCAGCTCTCATGGATATGCACCCAGCTCTCATGGATATGCACCCAGCTCTCATGGATTTGCCCCCAGCTCTCATGGATTTGCCCCCAGCTCACATGGATATGCCCCAGCTCTCATGGATTTGCCCCAGCTCTCATGGACCAGACCTCCGGAAGCAGGTGAATATTGCAGCCGCCGGAGGGGAACACTGGCCGCGTGCTTTTCATGCACGCGGCCAGCTTCCCCAGCCCCGCGGATACCGGCAAGCCGGCCCAGCGCTGGCTTCCTGTATCGGGGGGTGTATCGGGCCATTTGCACGAGTACTAAGTACTCATGCAAACGGCAGTATCGGCACCGATACCGATACTAGTATCAGTATCGGTGCATCCCTAGAAATAAGAGCAGTGCCTGGCACACAGCAGCTACCCAGATGGAGAGAGAGCCTCCTGCTGCTTTACTGACTTGGTGAAGTTTAAAAAGAGTTTTCTGTGAGCAGGAGATAAGAATCCAGGTTTTTTTCTTAAGATTTTTTTTTCACAGTGGGGGTGCAGTGGGGGTGCAGTTATTAACTGACCACGGAGCTCAGCGGGAGCGGCATTGCTCACACATGAAGGGAGCACAGAGGGCAGAGATCCAAATCCCCAGCCAGTTTAGCAGGGATTCAGATTTCTGCGCCCTCGGCACCACACAAGCTCTGAGGCTGACCCCTGCATGCTGCCTGTTATCAGCTCAACCGCTGCCTGGAATCCACATCAACGCACCGATTACCCTCCTCACACAGACAAAACAAACATACTTGCCTGCCAGTCCGAGAGAGCCAAGGGTTGAGCTGATGTGGTCCCTCGAGAGCACTGCACCTTGTCCAGCTGCTTCCCGCGTGACTGTGGCGCCGGCACGCTGTGTCACGTTGGTGAATAGGAGGAGCTGGAGCCAGTGCATGCTCAGCACAGGCTATGCACCCCCGACTGATGAGGACAGTCACATGACTGTCCTGCTTCAATCAAACCATGAGGAGCTCTGCCTCCCATGGTGAGAGTTTTTTAAAAAAATCTAAAAAAAGAAATGCTTGAGACCAATGGGAGCTTTCCCATTGGCTGAAGCTTTCATTTGCTCTCAGTGCCTGGAGGCACTGGAGAGCGTGCCTGCCACCAGCTTGGGCTTCTCAATTAGCGTAGCGTAGAGCTGTTCAAATTGAGTAGCCTAGGCTGGCTCAGTGCTGCCCCTGCTGTCTGTGTAGTGAATCACACACACACACAGCAGCCGGCAAACAGAAGTGAAAAAAAGCAGAACAGAGAGAGAGAAAGAAGCAAGCACAGTGAGGGAGCGTGGAGAGGGGAGTATGAGAACTTTTTTCAATATAATCATTTATTTACAGTTTAATTACACACACGTCATTACAGCACACTGAGCACATTAATTTACTGGAATGGCAGGGGCGGCTCTGCCTCCCCTGCCACCCCTGACTGCACTTCCCTGATACACACTGCACATTACTGTGAGTTTTATTGCTGTGGAGCTCGGTGATACACTCACACACTGCACATTACTGTGAGTTTTATTGCCGCAGAGCTCTGTGATACGCTCATACACATCGCACATTACTGTGAGTTTTATTGCTGTGGAGCTCTGTGATACACTCATACACACCGCACAATACTGTATCACAGAGCTCCACAGTAATGCGCTGTGTGTGTGGGCGAATAACAGAGCTCCCCAGCAATAAAACTCACAGTAATGTGCAGTGTGTATGAGCGTATCACAGAGCTCCACAGTAATAAAACTCACAGTAATGTGCAGCTTGTATTCAACCCCGCCAGCCCCAGCATATCATTATTTTGACCCCCCCAAGCCCCAGCATATCAATTTATTCAACACCCCCCCCGGGCATATCCCCCCCTCCCGGCAGGTCGCTCACCACCAGTCACTACACTGAAAAGGAAATCACGCGGCTTCTCTGTCCTCCTTCAAAGGGCACGCAGCATCTGGCTGGCTCCACGCCCTCTGTCGTGGGTGTTATCCTCTTCTGTCACCGCATGTTCTATGGCATCATGTGAGGGGATGGCACCAATGCAGCATGCCATGCTCCTATTTAGAATGTGGGTAGGAGTCACTGAGGCATGCTGCAGCAGTTTTAGAGTGCGCTGCTGGGCCCCTCAACAATGACTGCCCCTTTTTGCCCTGTGATTGCGTTAAAGACAGCCCTGATGCCAGCGCCCAGTAAACCAAAGCACAAATGCCATACGGCTATTTCTGTTGTGTTCATTAGGGTATATTATAGGAACCTAAATATACAATAAGCCAAAGAATACTCAAAATGGGGTACAAAAGGGGCGAGCCAAAGGCAAGGTCAAATAAGCAGGCTAAAGGTCGAGACAGCCGGCAAAGGATTGTAGACGCAGAGATAAGCAAGGTTAAAGGTAATCAAAATAGGGCTTCACTGGAGCTTCTTACTCAGGAAGAGGAGAAACAATACTGAAGCAATGGCAGAGAGCAGCTCCCGGCATTATATAGGGAATGAGGCGGACACACGCCCTTGACTCTGACACCGCCCCGTCCATCTGATATTGGAGGCTGAACTAAGAGCTCCTCCTCAGTCCCTGCAGGCTCCCACCCCCCCCCCCCTCAGCTCTCCTTCTAACACATCGCTGCGGTAATTAGCACTTTGTAATACCTTACTTATTGAAACGCTAATTACTGATTGCACATCCTATACTTAACATGGGAGCCAAAGTACAGTAAACTAACACAATCACTGATGCACTAATGGATTACAAACGGGTTTAGCGTCATAAATGTAATATGGGAACATGCGTTAAAGTCACTTAACCCTTACAAATCTGAACACTAACGTTAGCGATAAAATTGTGATATAGCCCATAGACTGTAATATAGCCCATAGACTGTGATATAGCCCATAGATTGTAATATAGCCCATAGAATTTTGTAACCAAGTGTATAATATAATATTGCATGTGCGGTCACAGCATACATACATTTATTTTTTTATAATTCTCTTTTTCTGAATTAGGCTCACACCATCGGGATCTTCTCCAGGTCGGCAGAGGAGGATTACTCATGGTTACAGACCCGGCTCAAATCTGATGCGTTCCAGAATCAGGTTAAGGAAGTCCGACCCTGTTACATCTCCAGCTCTGAGTACCAGCGGTTCTATCAGGACGTGTCTCAGTGCTCGTTCGGGATCCTGTATCACTCCAAGAACAGAGGGAGGGTTAATGTCACCGACGTTACGGACTCTCTGTATGACGACGAGCTGCGACACCTGTCTGACACACTGGGTAAGAGACGTTCGGCCATATTACAATCTTTTAACGTTAGCTTTCGGTTATGTGAGCTTTAACGTTTGGTTAAGTTCCTTTAACACATGTCACCATATTACATTCCTGACGCTAAACATGTTTATAATTCATCAGTGCATCTGTGATTGCGCTATTTTACGTGAGCTTACTATACTTTGCACACCCTATACTTAACATGGGAAGCGCAATCATTAATTAGCGTTAAGATAAGATATTACAAATAGGGATGAGCTGTTCGGTTCGATCGGTTCGGAGTTCGCATCGAATATCGCCTGTTCGCATGTTCGCGAACTACAAACATTTCACCAATTTCACCAACAATGCACCACAATGGACCACAATGCACTTTTCCACTGGCCTGAAGCTTGTAATTGGCTACAGCCTTGCACCTGACCACAGGTTAAGTTGAATTAACCCATAGATACTCAATGCGCGTTTCCCCGCTGTATGATCAGCGATTTCATATGGAGCTACGCTGATGCGTCTGCACAAGCAGCAGAGGGCCCTCAATGAGTACCTGTGTGATTATGGCACAAAGACAGGTTCAGGTCAACTTGGTCCCCCCCGCAGTGGCTGATGATCAAGGATGCATGCACTGTACTGTCACCATTTGAGGAGGCAACGAGGATGGTGAGCAGGGACAGTGCATGCATCAGTGACACAATTCCTTTAGTGTTCCTGCTGGAGTGCACTCTGCAGGGAATTATAGATGTGGCACTAGAGGCAGAGCAGCGGGAGGAAGAGGAGGCCTTCCCTAGCCCCAGTCTTTACGCAGACAGCATTTCTGCGGGTCCTCCTCAGATCAGACAGGAGGAGGAGGAGGAGGAGGAGGAGGAGGAATATTTAAGTAGTGTGGGCATTGAAGGTGGGGATTCCTCAAGGGAGGGTTTTGTGTGCCTAGAAACACAAGGACTAGTACGTGGCTGGGAGGAGGAAGTGTACGATGGGGTCATCCTCCTCATTGACCAGGAAGACTCGGAAACTAATGCCACCTCTAACCTACGCTGCATGGGCTCCTTTATCCTGCAAAGCCTGCTAAAGGACCCCAGAATTTGTGCTTTGAAGGAGAGGGATCATTACTGGTTGGCAAGCCTTCTTGATCCACGATACAAGGGTAAAGTTGCAGAGCTCATCCTGCCCTCACAGAGGGAGCACAGGATTAAAAAACTTTAGGACGCTCTAAAGCGACACTTGTGTAACACCTTTCCAGGCACTGGCAGGTTACCAAGTGATGACACAGGTGTTCTGAGGCTGCGGATGATCAGAGGAATAGTGGTGAAGGCTGGGGCTGCTTGACTGATGCCTTTTTAAATTGTTTTAGTCCACGACGCCCAGAGACGTCAAATGTAGGCACCCATTGCCAGTGTCTTCACCATATGGTGCAGGACTACCTAGGGGCAAGGGCAGACCTGGATACCTGTCCAGCAGATGATCCACTGGCTTACTGGGTGTTGAGATTGGATCACTGGCCAGAACTTAGCCAATATGCTATGCAGCTACTAGGTTGCCCTTCATCTAGTGTGCTTTCTGAAAGGACGTTCAGTGCCGCTGGAGGTTTTGTCACCGACAAAAGAGTGCGTCTGTCCACCGACTCTGTAGACCGGCTGACATTTATAAAAATGAATCAGTCCTGTATCAGCAGCTATCAATCCCCTGATGCTGACGTAACGGAATAGATAGGGGATGTCTTCTGCATTCACAAAACCTCCAGCACTGAACTCTTCCACAATACCACACAAGGGTTACGGTGTGAAGGCACTTGCTGCCATGAAAGGCACAATATTTGGCTGCACTGACCACGCCTGTGCCACGTTTATATCATTTTAATTTTTTGAACCGCAGGGTCCAACCCTGCACTTTTCCACAATACCACAAAAGGGTTACGGTGTGAACGCACTTGCTGGCCTGGCACCAAAAGCACAATATCTGGGTACACTGACGCCTTTACCAGATTCATATCTTTTAAATATAGAACCGCATGGTCCACCCCTGCACTCTTCCACAATACCACAGAGGGGTTACGGTGTGACGGCACTGTTGCCGACGCTTAAGGCCCAATTTTAAACCACCTATTGTTACTTTTATCCAAAGCCTGCATAAATTTCACCATAATTTAGCCAAAAAATCATTAAACTTTTTCTGCGCGTCCTAAAATGGCTTTTCATACAGACTGCCGCTCCAAGCAGTTGTTTATGAATAGATTAAAAGTAAAGCATTTACCGTCATTTGACACGTCATTTTTTTGTTTTTAAATGTTTCTATACATCCTAGAAATCCGCCACTTCACGGGCAGGTTATGGGGACCTACCTATCTGAATTCCCTAGCGTCTTTTCGCGCAGACCAGATACGTATTGTTATTATTTGTATTTATTGGTTTGGGGGAAACCACTACCATCTGGTTTGCTGGGTGTTCGGATGTGGATAGTGTGGGCGCTTACCACTTTTCCAAATCCATAGGTTATGGGGACCTCCTAGGCACGATATTTGAAGGAATTTTTCGTTTTTATTTTTAACCCTTATTTCATGGAAACCTCACTGTCCCTTTGAAAACGTCTTTTTTTAAATTTTTTGTCCTTGTTTCCTGTCCCCCAGGGCACTACCCGGACCCCCATACACCTTTTATTGCAAATATATAGCATGTATGCCCTCTTGGAGGGCAGTCTAAATATCGAACTTTGAGTCCCATTGACTTGTATTGGGTTCGAGTTCGAGTTCGACTTCGAACATTTGAAAAGTTCGAGTTCGAATGCGAACCGAACTCGGGTTGTTTGGCTCATCCCTAAACAAACTCCTAGCACTAATTACCGCACCAATGGGATAATTTTATATAATATATATGTATATATATTATACACTGTCATTTCAAAGCTGCTTTTCAGAATTGAAATCAAATAGTTGATATCAATCGAATTGATCTTATCGTACAATACATACAGGTATTACAGGCAGCAAACGACTTTATGAAACAAATCGGTTTTGTTTAACTGTTTCACAAGCGCCTGTCCCTGTTACTTGGCCTCTGGTGATAAATCTGAGAGACAGCTCAATATTTAACCCTAGCTTGTCTTTTAACAGAAAAATTTGATTTAATTGGGGTTTTATTTAGTGATTGAAATTCGAATTGATATATCAACTATTGAAACAAAATCAAAATGGAGAACGGTGGCCTGAAATGCTGCTTCTTGCTCCTGGGACAAGAGTGAGATTAGTTCCAGTCTCCCTCCACGATCACTCTTGCGGGAGTGAGATTGCACAAGGCTTCGCGGCCCGGCAAAGCAACGCTCCATGGAGCCCTATGGACTTCAGGAGGTGATACTCGAGGCGGCTTGGAAGCACAACCGCAAGTATCACAGATAGTGTATGGTTACAGGTCAGACTGCTGAAATAACGGCATGGTGCAAAGGTAGTTCTTGCTCTAGAATATTGCACTAAATTTGGGACACTAGGGAGAAACTTGCAGGCACAGGTCCCCATTTTAGCGTGAAGATCGTTGTGAGGTGGGTCACATTGAACTCGGGGTACATGGGCCTAGAGATGTATTTGGGAGGTGTGGGCCTAATGTTCTGTGTTGTTTCCCTGCCCTCTCCTATGTTGAAGTCACCCTGTGTCTGTATAATCTGTGTTATGTATGAATAAAGTTATTGTCTATCTGCTAATAGGATTAATGTGAAGTCACTGTAGCCTTTCCCAACTCCCCCTATCTAGAATGTGTTTACTCTGTGGCAAACTTTTGTATCAGGGCGATTTTCTACTTACGTAACTCCTCCTCTGTTATCTAATGTATTCAGGCAGTCTGATGCTCAGGCTGTTCCTAATGAATCAGATTTTTTTGGGTTGGGTAATGGCTCAGAGACTTCTCACTCTTATTCTATGCCTAAATTTCATAACGTAGCCAAATTTTCTATATTTTGGGTTATTCCCTATCCCTACCAGCCAGAATAAAATGTTACTCGCCACCAATGATTCCATCCACAAGGTCCTGCCTATCATCGGACGCGGTTTCCTCCACCAAGTTCTGACCATAAGTTGACCCTCTCCTTTTCCCCTGTTCCTATCAGGGTTATTCAGAGAGCGGTGAAAAGCAGGAGAATGACTGGAGAATGAAAAATTCTAGGTCAAAATAGCCAAACCAGAAAAATTCTCCCTTTCATCTCGCTTTCCAAATCGGCTATTTTGACCTAGAATTTTTCATTCTCCAGTCATTCTC
Source organism: Leptobrachium leishanense (assembly GCA_009667805.1). Taxonomy (NCBI): domain Eukaryota; kingdom Metazoa; phylum Chordata; class Amphibia; order Anura; family Megophryidae; genus Leptobrachium; species Leptobrachium leishanense. The sequence continues at coordinate 163,405,527 of CM019069.1, forward strand.
CTGCTTTTCACTGCTCTCTGAATAACCCTGTATGTCTCTACACCCCTACACTGTCACCCCATACCTGTCCCTGAACCCTAACCTTTCCCCATGAAAACCCACTCCTACCCCTGTCTCAAACTTTTCACACAAAATGTATTTCTGTCACTACAAATTTAAAGGGATATTTTATGGAAAAATACGTTCCCTTTTGTGCCCTCTAATCCTGCTGATGGCCTGTGTCCAATTATTTATTATTGTATTATAATCTTTGGTGGTTTTCCTTCCCTTTCCCCTTCGCTCCATGCTGCTGCTCCTCCTCTTCGGCTCATGGATCCCGAACCCACAAGTCCCTGGCGTTTTTCTGCAAAATTCGTGCTCCTATACAACTTGTGTAGCGTAGGAACCGCAAATTGCTCTGCACTTTACGAACACACGTACATACGTCAAATCACAAGTCATCAAATTTGTGACTTGAGTCCAAGTGGAGTTTCATGCGGAAAACAATATTTCAGACGGTTTTCAAGAGTAAAGACGAAATGTTCCGCTTTAGTTTCATTGTATTTCACAATTAACGGAGCCATATTGAGAATCACAACCTGTACATTGTCCGTCACTAAGGGGGGGTCATAAAAATAAAGGCTTTTTATTAGAGTGTCCCTTAATATAAAAAGGGGAAATTTATATTAGAGCAGACTTTGTATTCTGTGAAAAGAAAAGGTAGAAAAACCACATACCTTGTGTTCGATCCGGCACCGTGCGAGGAAATCTGCGAGACATTGAATAAAGTGAGTTTGATAAAGTGACATTAAATGTGTATTAACCCCTTCAGTGCTGAGCCGTTTCATACCCTCACTCCATATTTACATTTAATCACTGAATTCAGCCATTTTTCTCCCAGTCACCCACACAAATTATACATTGTTCTTTTAGCAGATCCTCTTTGACAGTAACTTTAACCCCATATGGACCAATGACGTACCAGGTGTGTCCTATGAAAATGATCGCTTAATGACCAAGGACATACCTGGCACATCATGTTGTTAACCCTCCCTCCCCAAACTCACCTCTCTGGCTGGGGTCTCACTTTTATGGACTCCGATCATTCTTCAGCTCAGGGATTCCCAAACATGGAAGTCCCTGAAGCTTTTCTGCACAGTTTGTGCTCCTATTTAACGTATGTAGCAAAGGCATCGCTACAGGTGGGGCAATTGCCCCCTCCCCTAGGTTATTCCCTGTCCCACCCTGTGCCCCCCACACGGAACCAGCATCCAGCTTCCCCCACTTCCTGCAGACCATTGTATCTCAGTTTCTATGCATCGTATATGGTCGCTCAACATGTCATTGGAAAGGGCAGAGTCTGGCCTTTCCAAATATACCAAACATTACCATATTCAATGTAGAAAGACAGTCAAATAATAAAATAAAAACATAACTTCTTTTTTTCACATGGTTGAAATGGCTCAGCGGTGAAGGGGTTAACAGTCAGACTATATATCACACTGTGTTTTACTTTCGTTTTTGTCTTAGTTTAGTTGTATATTAAAGGTTAATGGGCAGGCTTCATCCCTCACAGTATACAATTACTTTTTCCTTGATTAAATGGCATTTTAGTGGATAATGCAGGGGTCTCAAACTCTGGCCCCCCTGATGTTTCTGAACTACAACTCCCATGATTCCCTCACATCTATTACATTTATAGCATTCTGGGACTTGTAGGCAAAAACATCTGGGGGGCGATTGGACCAGTAATTTTTTTAGCTCCCTTATATAAATAGGCACAAGACAAACTGATCTAATTAATAATGTTATTTATATGGAAAATAAGCAAAATAATTCACAGTATGAGCATTTATTGTTTTTTGCAGGGAGGCAGAAGGTCATAGTGGTGATTGATGATCTGGATGACTGTGGCCCAGACATGAGATCCAGGATTCTCCAGGAGCAGCCGAGCATTGGGACACTGGCCCGGGATCTGATCCTCTTCAGCAAAGAGGAGAAATCAGACTGGGAGAAATATCTGTCGGCGATACAGAGCCTGGCTCCGGAGAAATCAGACTGGGAGAAATATCTGCTGGCGGTACAAATGTCGGTGAATCAGAAGAAACTACAGCAGAAACTGAACGATATTAAAGGATGGATAATACCCCCAGGTATTACAATGTACATATACATGTATGTGATGCAGGGACGTTGCTATGGGGGTGCACGGGGTGTGCACTGCACCGGGCATCACCAAGCAGAGAGTGACACCTGGCTGGGCGGTCCATCAACCGAGCTGTGTGCCGCCTCACAGTGACTCCTCCTTTGTGCTGCCCTGTGAGTCGTGAAAGTCTGCCGCAATCTGAAAGTCAGATAGTGCCTGCCCCTATAAGGATACAGAGCAGTGCTCGCCTGTGCGAGCTTGCATGTGTGCGTGGCTGCATGTTGAATGTGCTAAACAGGGCCTGATCCAGACACAAGTATAGGAAGCGCCACTTTACCAATTTATTTTAAAGTATTTTTCCAGGAAGGATACATTGAGATTTCTCTCGTTTTCAATATGTCCTGGATTCAAGAACATTGAAATGTTACAGTTACAGAAATACAAAGTAACACAATGCAAGATATTAAAATCAAAACACAAATATACAGATTAACACAGAAAATAAATATGTAGGAAATATAGTCATTATGTTACATGTATACAGGTGCATTCTGTATATAGTCACTATGTTACATGTTTACAGGTGCATTCTGTATATAGTCACTGTGTTACATGTATACAGGTGCATTCTGTATATAGTCACTGTGTTACATGTTTACAGGTGCATTCTGTATATAGTCACTGTGTTACATGTATACAGGTGCATTCTGTATATAGTCACTGTGTTACATGTTTACAGGTGCATTCTGTATATAGTCACTGTGTTACATGTATACAGGTGCATTCTGTATATAGTCACTATGTTACATGTTTACAGGTGCATTCTGTATGTATTCACTGTGTTACATGTTTACAGGTGCATTCTGTATATAGTCACTGTGTTACAGGTTTACAGGCGCATTCTGTATATAGTCACTGTGTTACATGTTTACAGGTGCATTCTGTATATAGTCACTATATAACATGTTTACAGGTGCATTCTGTATATAGTCACTGTGTTACAGGTTTACAGGCGCATTCTGTATATAGTCACTGTGTTACATGTTTACAGGCGCATTCTGTATATAGTCACTGTTACATGTTTACAGGTGCATTCTGTATATAGTCACTATGTTACATGTTTACAGGCGCATTCTGTATATAGTCACTATGTTACACGATTACAGGTGTATTCTGTGTATAGTCACTGTGTTACATGTTTACAGGCACATTCTGTTTATAGTCACTGTGTTACATGTTTACAGGCGCATTCTGTATATAGTCACTATGTTACATGTTTACAGGTGCATTCTGTATATAGTCACTGTGGTACATGTTTACAGGTGCCCTCTGTATATAGTCACTATGTTACATGTTTACAGGTGCATTCTGTATGTATTCACTGTGTTACATGTTTACAGGTGCATTCTGTATATAGTCACTGAGTTACATGTTTACAGGTGCATTCTGTATATAGTCACTGTGATACATGTTTACAGGTGCATTCTGTATGTTACATGTTTACAGGTGCATTCTGTATGTTACATGTTTACAGGTGCATTCTGTATATAGTCACTATGTTACATGTTGTGGGGGTATAGCTCAAATTGAGATACCCTTCCCTGGGAAAAAGTTAGTCCAGGAAGGCAGCAAAAGTTATTTTTCAATCTGTGCAGCAGTTAGCTTTTTATTTAAGTGTTGCAATAAAACAAAATAAGACAAAATAAATCCTTGCTATCCAGGCTCTACCTAGCAAGTGGTGAGCTTATCTCAGCCACCTTACCAAACAAAAGTACTTTAAGCAACCTTTTTCTTTCAGCTTTTAGCTCTCTCAGAATGCAGTCTGAGTCCCAGACCAGAGCAACATCCTGTAATAGCCTCCCCTTTTTATCTCCCCTGGATAAGAAACAATTAAGCAATTAACTATCCAGGGGAAAGACACAACCGGATTATTCAGACCCAAAGACAGCACGAAAACCCAGTCTGGATTCAGCTAGTCCTGTACATAGGACAGAAAACGAGGGGAAATATATTGCCCCTTGATGACCTTCCCTTTCCTAATGTCACAATGTTTACTGGTTACTTTGTATCACAAAGTGTCAGAATGAGTTATACAATGTAGTAAGTTTATGAAGGTGCGTTTGCGGGGCGGCTGCATACACTACATCTCCGTATTCATTAGCCGGTATAAGCATTTGTTGTACAATCTGCTTTCCTACCGCGGGACTCAGGCAGGATTTGTTTCTGTACAGGGCACCTAGTTTGAGGTAAATTTTAAATTAAAGTTTTTCGATGTGGGGCCAAAGGATAGATTTGGTCTAACCACATACCTAGATATTTGAAAGAAGTGGGGGGGGGAGTACAGCGGAGGCGCTAGTATTATTGGGTGGATGTATTGGTGTTATGCAGCCTACTGGGATATGTACACAAAACCTCCACTGGAATGTGTGAAAGATACAGTGGAAAAGGGGGGAGGTCCTAGTGGCGCAATCTTTAGGAAGAGTGATTTGTTTAGGTGGGCACAGTTTCGGGTATGCCTGAAGTACTGTGTGGTCGCTGACCTAGAGTAAATGCACGGTCAGAAAGGACCACTAAAGTGCTGTGGTGAAAGGTCAGAGTGCACGATGGACACTTTGCAGCTATGCTGTTAATGCATGTGTTTAAAACACAAAGAGCGGCCTAAATCACATAAGTGCAAATGCATAAAAAACGTAATACAACAGTCGACAGGAATGAATAAAATCACTTCGACAGGAATGAATAAAATCAATTCAATGGAGAACCCATAGGTTGTGCAATTGTAACATCACATAAAGTGCAAGTGTGATCAAAAACACATAAAGTGCAAATGCTTCAAGTGCAAAAAAGTGCAAAATAGAGTTCCTGGGTAAGACAGTGGAGTCCTATTGGCCAAGGTATCTGGTAGATAAAATCAGATAAAAGTCCAACCGGCCATACGTATTGCGTTGGAGAAGAGGTGGTCTGATTAGGTTTCCATATGGGTAGTTGGGGATGTGCGTCTAAGTCCTGGTATAGTGTCCTCACTGGCGTCCTATAAGGGCTTCCAATCCCCAAATAGTGGGAAAATGGAGTGGAGAGAAAAAAAGAATAATAGTGCAATAAGGTCTATAAGAGATCGAGTGTTCGTAGACAATGGAACACTTACAGTTTAAAGAGCCTTATGGACCGGCTCTGGTGTGGATTGCCTCGGGCCTAGTTGAGGGTGGCCTCTACCCTTCTTTAGGGTGTTCTTTAACGGTGATTACTGCCGATCTATGGGTTGATCATCTCAGGTATAGAGATAGAAAGAAATATTCATAGCGTAGCTTGCAGGTAAATGTGAGGTAGGTAGGATTAAACGAACTCACCGTTGAGTTCGTTTAATCCTACCTACCTCACATTTACCTGCAAGCTACGCTATGAATATTTCTTTCTATCTCTATACCTGAGATGATCAACCCATAGATCGGCAGTAATCACCGTTAAAGAACACCCTAAAGAAGGGTAGAGGCCACCCTCAACTAGGCCCGAGGCAATCCACACCAGAGCCGGTCCATAAGGCTCTTTAAACTGTAAGTGTTCCATTGTCTACGAACACTCGATCTCTTATAGACCTTATTGCACTATTATTCTTTTTTTCTCTCCACTCCATTTTCCCACTATTTGGGGATTGGAAGCCCTTATAGGACGCCAGTGAGGACACTATACCAGGACTTAGACGCACATCCCCAACTACCCATATGGAAACCTAATCAGACCACCTCTTCTCCAACGCAATACGTATGGCCGGTTGGACTTTTATCTGATTTTATCTACCAGATACCTTGGCCAATAGGACTCCACTGTCTTACCCAGGAACTCTATTTTGCACTTTTTTGCACTTGAAGCATTTGCACTTTATGTGTTTTTGATCACACTTGCACTTTATGTGATGTTACAATTGCACAACCTATGGGTTCTCCATTGAATTGATGTTATTCATTCCTGTCGAAGTGATTTTATTCATTCCTGTCGACTGTTGTATTACGTTTTTTATGCATTTGCACTTATGTGATTTAGGCCGCTCTTTGTGTTTTAAACACATGCATTAACAGCATAGCTGCAAAGTGTCCATCGTGCACTCTGACCTTTCACCACAGCACTTTAGTGGTCCTTTCTGACCGTGCATTTACTCTAGGTCAGCGACCACACAGTACTTCAGGCATACCCGAAACTGTGCCCACCTAAACAAATCACTGTTCCTAAAGATATTTGAAAGAAGTGACTGGTCAGTGTGCCATTTGATTTTATCGTGACACATAGGGCAGTATTACAATGTTGGTGCTAACTTAACCAGAGCTGTTGTAAACTTAAAACCTCCATAGGCTATAATGGCTCTGGAAAGTTTACACCAGTTCTGGTTAAGTTAGCACCAGCTATGTAATATGGCCCATAGATGGAGAGTTTGTAATTTATGTAGTTTAGGTTCTGTTCCAAAGAGCATCGTTACAATTTTGTCAGTATTTAGAAAAAGTTTGTGATTCTAGCTAAAGTGTTCTGTTTGCAGTAACAAGGACTGACAGATCATTAAATCGCAGGCTGTGCCCATCACACTCACTCTCTACAGAACATTGCCACACAGCAATCTGTCTTCTTGCTGCTGAGTCGACACCTGACAGAACCTGCAGATACAAACACACAGGCTTGGACATACATTATTCCCACTGTAGAGGTGTATAGCTTTAGAGACTATTCAGGAATCCGCCTCGTCAAGTCAGCTCTGGAGGCTAGATACATAGAAGTTAACCCCTTCTCTTCATAGCCATTTCCCTTCCCATGAGCGGAGCTAATTTTGACCATTTTTTGCTCATGACATTTAAATCATGCTTGAAGTCACGAGTCGATGAAGGACCCAGACATATTGTATAACAAAATTTCGGTGGACGCAGCAGACTCAAAATATACCATTGCATTGTGCATATGTCATGTCACACCAGAGTGCCGCATCACATCGCATTCTATTCAGATTTCAATCATTTTCACCACGGAAATTTTTTTTCCACTTTATCATCCAATCCTTTGTGGTTATATATTTCACAGGGTGACTTTTATTAAGGAAACTCAGAAATGGCGAAGCTGTTACTTCAAATTTCGAATCAAATGCACAATATTAACCAGAATTGAACATGGTCACATTAGGTAGCTCTAGGGAGACCAGACTCTGTCCTTTCCAATGACACCTCAACTGATCTTGCAGCATGTACAGAATTGGAGATACAGGTTTTCAAATTTCAAAGAGTCTCCAATAATGGGATTATAGCTCAATGGGGGTGGGGAATGCCCCCCGTGTCCCCTCCATGGATCTACTAATGGCGCTTCAGTGTCTATAACAAAAACCACAGAGAAATGAGTGATTGCAAAGCATGGGCTAGCTGGACAGACATGGGTTAATGCAGGGGTCAACTCGAAGGGGACCACAACTCTACAACTATTTTTTCAGAGTGAACAGAGTTCCCATTGGTCCCTCACACTATAAAGCCTGTAGCCAGGTGCTCATCATATATTTCCTTTGTCCAGTGACAATAAATACAGGATTTATCAGATATTTCTGAATAAATTCACATATATCAATAAATATATCAGATGTGAGTGTGAGTTTGTGTTAAGTGCGAGATGATTAGTGTTAATTGGGAGACAGAAATCCTGGTGAGTTCCCACACTCACTGTTGCACCTTCGACCCATGTCTGGGGAAATGTTGCACCTGAGCCCCATGTCTGGGGAAATGTTGCACCTGAGCCCCATGTCTGGGGAAATGTTGCACCTGAGCCCCATGTCTGGGGAAATGTTGCACCTGAGCCCCATGTCTGGGGAAATGTTGCACCTGAGCCCCATGTCTGGGGAAATGTTGCACCTGAGCCCCATGTCTGGGGAAATGTTGCACCTGAGCCCCATGTCTGGGGAAATGTTGCACCTGAGCCCCATGTCTGGGGAAATGTTGCACCTGAGCCCCATGTCTGGGGAAATGTTGCACCTGAGCCCCATGTCTGGGGAAATGTTGTACCTGAGCCCCATGTCTGGGGAAATGTTGCACCTTCGCCCCATGTCTGGGGAAATGTTGCACCTTCGCCCCATGTCTGGGGAAATGTTGCACCTTCGCCCCATGTCTGGGGAAATGTTGCGGCCGTCACAGCAGCTGATATCCAGAAAGCCTTATTCCAGGGTACTGTGTACTACAGGACAGAGAATGGTGCTGCCCGCGAATCAGATGCAACATGCAGGAAGGACAACCAATCGCAGCACATGACCAGCTATCCTATAGCAGAGCAGGGCGTCTCCTCTGAGCACCAATAGGTAGTGCTGTGGCTCTATTTAAAGGGCTTCCTTTCTCTTAGCAAGTTGCCCTAGCGTGGTTCCTGTTACTCCTAGTGCCTTGTTGTTATTTCTTAATTCCTATTCTGACTGATTTCCTGGTTTATACGATCCCGGCTTGTCTCCACTTCCCTGTATTCTGGCGCCCTGATTTCTGGCATAGTATAACGGACCTCTATTTTTTTAACCCCTGCCTATGTGTGTTTTGTTGGTTTGCCCTGCTTAACCCAGCCATTATTAAGGACCGGCTAGCTAGAGCATTGTGGTTACTTTATTCCGCAGGTTGTTTGTCTTTGCACTCCACCACTTTATTTGTGTTCGTCATTCTCAGTATTACTGACCATAACCCGGCCATTTCTAAGGACCGGTTGGTCAGGGTCTGTTGGCTTACAGTCTGCAAGCGGGGTTACCCGATCCTGACAATGAGTTGACATCATCATCTTGTGCCAGAATGTGTGTTTACAGAACGACGCACATTCCCTGGCATCGCTTCCATGATATGAGGATGGTGTGACAGGCGCAACATACACGTCAAGTAGAGGTCTCACAGGTACTCTCTGAGGAGCATTGTCCCCGTCATGGCAGCTCAGGACTCTCTAGAACAAACATGTTACACAATCGCTTTGTCCTGTGTGATTGTCTCCCCCGCCCAATATACCTCAAGAACGAATAGCCATTCAGACACATTAAACATTGATTACCTGCTATTATTAAGAGGCATTTTATTGTAAATGTATTTCTTCTCCATCACCTCTATAAATGTTCACGTACTGAACAGCTGACATTTTGTCTTGTATTTGTCACTCACTGTGTTGCTGGGGGGAGCACGCTGCTGGGGGGAGCACGCTGCTGGGGGGAGCACGCTGCTGGGGGGAGCATGCTGAGGAGCACGCTGCTGGGGGGAGCACAATTCTGGGTGAGAGCATGTTGCTGGGGGGAGCACCTGCTGGGGGGAGCACGCTGGTGGGTGGGTGGGTGCACGCTGGTGGGGGGAGCACACTGGTGGGGAAGCATGCTGCTGGGGGAGCACTCCGGTTGGGGGAGCATGCAGCTGGGGGAGCACACTGGTGGGGGGAGCATGCAGCTGGGGGAGCACACTGGTGGGGGGCGCACGCTGGTTGGGGGAGCACGCTGGTGGGCGGGGGGGGAGCATGCTGCTGGGGGAGCACGCTGGTGGGCAGGGGGAGCACGCTGCTGGGGGGAGCACGCTGGTGGGGGTGGGAGCACGCTGCTGGGGGGAGCACGCTGGTGGGCAGGGGGAGCACGCTGCTGGGGGGAGCACGCTGGTGGGCAGGTGGGAGCACACTGCTGGGGGGGAGCACGCTGGTGGGTGAGTGGGAGCACGCTGCTGGGGGAGCACGCTGGTGGGTGGGTGGGAGCACACTGCTGGGGGGGAGCACACTGGTGGGTGGGTGGGAGCACACTGCTGGGGGAGCACGCTGGTGGGGGGGAGCACGCTGCTGGGGGGAGCACGCTGTGGGCAGGGGGAGCACGCTGCTGGGGGGAGCACGCTGGTGGGCGGGTGGGAGCACACTGCTGGGGGGGAGCACGCTGGTGGGTGGGTGGGTGGGGGGAGCACGCTGCTGGGGGGAGCACGCTGCTGGGGGGAGCACGCTGGTGGGCGGGGGAGCACGCTGGTGGGAGCACGCTGCTGGGGGGGAGCACGCTGGAGGGGGGGAGCACGCTGGTGGGCGGGTGGGAGCACGCTGCTGGGGGGAGCATGCTGGTGGGGGGGAGCACGCTGGTGGGGTGGGGGGGAGCACGCTGCTGGGGGGAGCACGCTGGTGGGTGGGAGCACGCTGCTGGGGGGGAGCACGCTGCTGGGGGGGAGCATGCTGCTGGGGGGGAGCACGCTGGTGGGTGGGTGGGAGCACGCTGCTGGGGGGAGGCACGCTGGTGGGTGGGTGGGAGCACGCTGCTGGGGGGGAGCACGCTGGTGGGGGGAGCACGCTGGTGGGGGTGGGGGGGAGCACGCTGGTGGGTGGGAGCACGCTGCTGGGGGGAGCACGCTGCTGGGGGGAGCACGCTGGTGGGTGGGGGGAGCACGCTGCTGGGGGAGCACGCTGGTGGGGGGGAGCACGCTGGTGGGGGGGAGCACGCTGGTGGGTGGGTGGGAGCACGCTGCTGGGGGGGAGCACGCTGGTGGGTGGGAGCACGCTGCTGGGGGGGAGCACGCTGCTGGGGGGGAGCACGCTGGTGGGTGGGTGGGAGCACGCTGCTGGGGGGAGCACGCTGGTGGTGGGAGCACGCTGCTGGGGGGAGCACGCTGCTGGGGGGGAGCATGCTGCTGGGGGGAGCACGCTGGTGGGTGGGTGGGAGCACGCTGGTGGGTGGGAGCACGCTGCTGGGTGGAGCACGCTGGTGGGTGGGAGCACGCTGGTGGGTGGGAGCACGCTGCTGGGGGGAGCACGCTGGTGGGCGGGTGGGAGCACACTGCTGGGGGGAGCATGTGGGTGGGTGGAGCACGCTGCTGGGTGGAGCACGCTACTGGTGGGTGGAGCACGCTGCTGGGTGGAGCACGCTACTGGTGGGTGGGAGCACGCTGCTGGGGAGGATCACGCTGCTGGGTGGGGAGCACGCTGCTGGGTGGGAGCACGCTGCTGGGGAGGATCACGCTGCTGGGGAGGATCACGCTGCTGGGGAGGATCACGCTGCTGGGGAGGATCACGCTGCTGGGGAGGATCACGCTGCTGGGTGGGAGCACGCTGGTGGGTGGGGAGGAGCACGCTGCTGGGGAGACTATTTATATAGAAATTCTTTCTGTTTCTGAGCATTAACTGTATTTTAATACTTTGTCCTAGGAAAATCCTCTCCAAGCACCGAGGAGAAGCGGCAGTACATTCTGAATTTTAGCCTGGATAACAGTCAACCTCGCGGCAGCCTGGGCTATAAGCGAGTCCTCCTGCAGCTCTTCGGTTACACCGGCCACGGGAAATCAAGCTTCATCAACTCCTGCAAATATGTGATGGATGAGAGTGACGGCAAGTTCCAGCTCCATGCAGAGGTGGGAAAGGCAGAAGACAAGCCCCACACTATGAAAAGGGTCCCATACCCCCTCACCAAGAACATAACCATAGTGGATAACAGAGGATGCGTCTGCATGAATAAGAATAAGACTGGAGCTATATACATCCAGCTAGGTGAGTGCAAAACAGACCTGGAATAGCCTCCCAGTGGAGGCAGTAACAGTGATATAGAAAGGGTAGTAGATACATGGAATATCCTCCCAGTGGGGGCAGTAACAGTGATATAGAAAGGGTAGTAGATACATGGAATAGCCTCCCAGTGGGAGCAGTAACAGTGATATAGAAAGGGTAGTAGATACATGGAATAGCCTCCCAGTGGGAGCAGTAACAGTGAATATAGAAAGGGTAGTATATACATGGAATAGCCTCCCAGTGGGGGCAGTAACAGTGATATATGAAAGGGTAGTAGATCATGGAATAGCCTCCCAGTGGGAGCAGTAACAGTGATATAGAAAGGGAGTATATACATGGAATAGCCTCCCAGTGGGGGCAGTAACAGTGATATAGAAAGGGTAGTGATACTGCTCCCACTGGGAGGATATTCCATGTATCTACTACCCTTTCTATATCTGTTACTGCTCCCACTGGGAGGCTATTCATGTATCTACTACCCTTTCTATATCACTGTTACTGCCCCCACTGAGAGGATATTCCGTGTATCTACTACCCTTTCTATATCACTGTTACGCCCCCACTGGGAGGCTATTCCATGTATCTACTACCCTTTCTATATCACTGTTACTGCCCCCACTGGGAGGATATTCCATGTATCTACTACCCTTGCTATATTACTGTTACTGCTCCCACTGGGAGGATATTCCATGTAACAGTGATATAGAAAGGGTAGTAGATACTGCTCCCACCTGGGAGGCTATTCCATGTATCTACTACCCTTTCTATATCACTGTACATGGAATATCCTCCCAGTGGGAGCAGTAACAGTGATATAGAAAGGGTAGTAGATACATGGAATATCCTCCCAGTGGGAGCAGTAACAGTAATATAGAAAGGGTAGTAGATACATGGAATATCCTCCCAGTGGGGGCAGTAACAGTGATATAGAAAGGGTAGTAGATACATGGAATAGCCTCCCAGTGGGGGCAGTAACAGTGATATAGAAAGGGTAGTAGATACATGGAATAGCCTCCCAGTGGGGCAAAAATCTAACAAAAAAGCTTCAACTTTAAAAAGGTGTTTGCAAAAAAACTAGTGCACGAAAATACCTTTAAATAATATATCAGGTCCTATGAATAATAATAAAATGGTCTGTTATAAAAAAAAAAGCCATTAAAAAAAATTGCATAAAAGAACCCGAAAAATGCCTAAAAAACAGACTTTTTGCTGCAGATTAAAATAATAAACGGTTTATTAGATATTGAATTAAAACGGAAATATTTTTTACATTGAAACCTATGGGATTCGCCTGAATAAACCTGTCGCATGAAACCACCGAAAATCACTGTAAAGTGCAATTCGGTGGCCAGTCCGTCTCTCTTTGAATAAACCCTTTAGTGAATAGACCTGTTAGTGACACAAAGTCCATTTCTGCCTGTATACTGATAATGCAGACCCCGTGTGACATTGTGCCAGATAAGGGACGCCATCTAGAGTTTACAACCTTTCATCCCAGTGATATTTCTGTAAAGGATAAACCGATACATGAAAAAATAAAAACGAGCAAATTTACATTTATTTTAATTTTTTAATCATCTCAGAATAAGAATCTCTGAGCAAAGTTTCAGATTCACCTTATGTTTAATTTACATCCCGTGTTTCAAATAAATGATATTAAAAAAATGTCAGCAAAAATAGTTTGGCATTGTAGGGGTTAATTCCTCGTATGCTGAAGCACTTTGTTGCCGGCTGAATTACATAATCCGTGTTTTGGGCAGATTGCGGGCCTGGCGGTGATAGCCATGGGGGTCACATTCCAGCCCTCACCAATATTTAAAACTAAATAAATGTCCAAAAGATTTTAACCTGTTACTGCACAGTTTGCTTCTTAACAATGATATTACATGTCACGTTCTGTTTCTTTCACTCCCAGGGAACTTTCAAGCCCTGAACACCGAGCTGGAATGGAAGGAGGATGTCAATGACACACTGAAGGCTGTACTGGAGTCACAGAAGGAGGATGTCAATGACACACTGAAGCTGCACTGGAGTCCACAGAAGGAGGATGTCAATGACACACTGAAAGCTGCAATAGAGCCACCGAAGGAGGATGTCACTGACACACTGAAGGCTGTACTGGAGCCACAGAAGGAGGATGTCACTGACACACTGAAGGATGTACTGGAGCCACAGAAGGAGGATGTCAATGACACACTGAAAGCTGCACTAGATCCACAGAAGAAGGATGTCAATGACACACTGAAAGCTGCACTAGAGCCACAGAAGCATGATGTCACTGACACACTGAAGGCTGTACTGGAGTCGGAGATGGAGGATTCTTCATTAGATTTCATCGTGCCAGTGTTTATATACAGGTAACGTTACTGGATGTATCACAAGGTCAGGGGGTTTTCTACTGAGGGGAATATAAAATCCACAGCCATGGACATACATGGTGAAGTAACATGGGGAATGTATGCAATGAACATCAACAAATGCCCAGCTTCTACCAAATGGACATCTGAGCTCGGTGAACAGATCACATGTACAGGACCCAGCACTCATTATTTATAACATATATATATATAAATATATACACACACAACTTAAGGGGTTATTCACAGAGATCCGAACTTGCCCTGAAAATGCACTGAACAGTGAATTTCCCCATACGGTGCAATTTCGTGGCCATTCGGCTATTCAGAAAGCAGACAATTTGCCAAATATACAGGGTAAAAAACGGCAAGGTGTTTCACTGGCAATTCACCAATTATTTGGCAAACTGCCTGCTCTCTGAAGAGCCGAATGGCCCCGAAATGTCACCATATGGGGAAACTCACTGTTTGATGTAATTTTGGAGCCAATTTGGCTCTCTTTAAATAAAGCTATAAGTGTTACTTGATTCAATGGTTAGAAAAGAAATGACGGGCCCTATTACATTCTTCACGCACAATTGTGCGCGTGTGTTGCACTCTTTAGAATAAGAGACGGAGCTTGTTCTGGTACAACACATTTATTTTATGAGTTCACCTGAAACAGATAAAAGATTCTGCTTTTACTCTGGATGCACTGTGCACACTCTCTCTTAACTGCATCCAGTGGTAACTTCAGGATTACTGCATCTATATAACATAAAATCCTAATCTATTATACAGTCTATCTTAAATAACAATTGGTACAAACATATCTAGAATTAAACAAATCTACCTAGCAACAAAATATAATCTGGTTTCACTTTCAATCTCTGTTGGAGATTGCAAAGAACAAATATCATACACAAGTAATAACATTCTGCACATTTTCTCAGAAATAAAACCTACTTAAAACTGATTCTGGGAACTGGAGTTCCTCGTACATAAGGCTTCTGTTACTATACTAACATGCTTTCCTAATTCAGCCATGTTGATTACAACACGTGGCTGCAGTGAATCCATTTAGCAACCTGTGTAACCAGACCGATTTAACAGCATAAAACACTGATGCTTCCTTCATTCTGTTAAATGACATTCTCCATGTTAAAGGAGAGAACAACTATACAGACATTAATACAGCTACTGCAGTTTACAATGCATATTACACCAGGCCTGTCACAGCAATCAGTCTGCAGGGGTCTGTCTGACCAAACTCCTATTTACATAAAATCTCTAATAACCTTTCTCATTAACTGTTAGACTTTAGATACTTTTCTGCCTACCTGAAACAGATAAAAGATTCTGTTTTACTCTGGATGCACTGTGCACACTCTCTCTTAACTGCATCCAGTGGTAACTTCAGGATTACTGAATCACTGAGACAACCACATTATATTAAGTAAGGTTACTGTGGCTGAGGACACAGCAGTGACACCCGCTGGTAGGAGGTCAGAACAGCAGCAACCGAACTATGTTCTGGTAAATTTCAATAATAACAAAACAAAATGCTTTCTACTTAGTCCTATTTACAGTACTCTTTAGGGGTGCAATGAGTTTAATACCGATTTAATACACAGAGTGCCACACGTGCGCAAAAACCCATTAATGCGAGTGGCAAAACCCTTTGCGCTGAACGTTGTATTACGACGTCCGCGCACAAAATGCGCGTAAAGGTCTAATGCGAGTGACCCTGCGTGAACCCTTTGCGAGCGCAATTTAGTGCGCGCATCCTATACTTAACATTATGAGCGCAAATGCGTTTGTGCGCTGGTACGCGGATGGTATTACAATCTTAGCGCAAAATTTAATGGACAACGTTTGCATATATAATTTTAACGTCTTTGAAAAGCTGGTGGTAACGGCAAATTGTAACAACCTGACCGTACCATACTGTGGATTCACAACGGAGAACGTCAATGCGTGTTTTTTTACTAGATCTGTCAAAAATGGCGGCCACTACCTTATCTTCCGTTAGAACGTACGTCTGTTGTGCGCAGTCTGCACAAAATGACGTATTTGCGTTAAAAATTACATTGCGCTCACTGTTTTCTGCGCGTAGCGATACTTTGTGCGCAGTTTTGCACGTCGGTTTTACGAGCGCAATTTCCCGACTGATGAAAAAATGCGCGAGGAATGTAATTCCAGTGGTGATTTTTGTCCGTTAACGTTTAACGCTTCGTGCAAAAACCACACGTTTAGCGTGCGTTTTTGCATTAATAATGCAATAGAGCCTGACAAGTTGTGAAGCCTTCTAAGTGCAATCCTTCCAAGTGAGGCACATAGAGATATTCTGGAGATACTCAGGAGGTAGTCTGAGGTTTCATTTTATAATGGCAGGCTTGGTCCAGTGTAATAGCTGTCATGCTTTTTTTTTTAGATCCAATTTTTGGAGGTTTGGAGTGTGCCTGATATGTAGGCATCTCTCTTTATTGCAGCAGGAAATTGCCTGTTTGAAGTCTGATACTTGTAAATTATCTGTTAGACAAACTGAGGCTATGACTGTTACAAAGCCACTGCCACAGAGGCCTCCTAGGAGCGGCAGATGGACTACTGTAGGATCTGGTAGACTTCGAGTTGTGGATAGAAGGCATGTCCCACAGTCTGTGGCTCTTCTTAATTCTTTTGAGGCACTTTCAGAGTGTAGTGGTAAGACAGAAGTAGGCTCAGACACCAAAGTTGAGGAACCACCATCCCCTAAGCCTAAATTATGCAAGACTGCAACCAAGGACAAAAAGGAAAAGGTGGGACTTGATAGAAGGCAATTGTTGCTGGGTGATTCTATCATAACAGGTGTTGAGCTGGAGAGTAGTGGTTTGGTGAGATGTCTTCCTGGGGCTACTGCTCGTAGAGACAGGAGACGTATTCTCAATATTGTCAAACAAGCAAAGCAGGAAGGGGTAGTGAACGTTCTAGTCCATCTAGGGACAAATGACTTGGCTAGCAATGAGGTTTCTGAGATTAAGGAAGATTTTTGTGTTCTTGGAGGTGAAATACAGCAGATTGCGTCCACTGTGTCATTCTCTGAAGTTCTGCCTGTGCATAACATTCAGGATAGGCAGATGCGCACTAGGGAATTTAATTTGTGGCTTTGGGAATGGTGTCGGGAGAAAGGATTTGGCTTTGTGTCCCATGATAGCTCTAATTGCAGCATAAAGGAACTGTATAAAAAAGATGGTTTGCATCTTACTCATAGGGGAACATATGTTCTCAGTGAGAAATTCAAAGGTTTCACAAAGGAATATTTAAACTAGGAGGGGGGACAAAAGGGTAAAATACAATCTGCCCGATTGTCCCCCAAAACTAAATCTGAGGTTGCAAGCTCATGCGGGGTAAAAAATGACAAGCTCAGAGTCGTGTCTATAAATGCTCGCAGTTTAGTCAATAAATTCAATGAATTGGAGGCAATGATGGCAGCTGAAAAAGTAGATTTACAGGGTTATTCAAAGAGATCCGAATGGCTTGAGAAAGGTAACCGAACGCTGAAAATCAGCATTCGGTTACCTTTCTTGGCCGTTCGGCTATCCAGAGAGCAGGCAATCCACCAAATCCTGGCGAATTGCCTGCACCTACGGTGCCTGTTCGAGGGCAGTGAAATCCCCATAAAAAAGCACTGCTTCGGCTATTCAGACAACACAAACCAGCAGTGAACGGTTCCCGAAATGCCCTGCCATTCGGTGGTTTAATTCGGCAAGTTTATTCAGGAGAATCCCATAGGCTTCAATGTTAAAAATATTCCCGTTTTAATTCAATATCTAATAAACCGTTCATTATAAAATTCTGCAATAAAGAGTCTCTTTATTTCTAGATTTTTTTTAGGATATTTTAAGCATTTTTCTGGATTTTTTTTGAAAAAGTCCTTTTTTTTTTTACTTTTTCTGTAAGAGCCCTTTTTATTATTCATTGGACCTCATATGTAAATTTCAGACATTTTCGCTCAGTAGTTTCTTTGCAAACAGCGTTTCACTTTTCAAACATTCATGCAAACTGTTTTGCTAATTTATTCACTCCATTCATCTGCGATGTCGGCTTTTCCAGAGGCTTCGCTGCATGTGATCGGCTCCTGCTCGGGTTTTTCTGGCGTCTTCGACGGGTTAATCCAGATGTTTTTGTGGATTTTCGGCATGCATTCGGCGGGTTTTGTGGTTAGTTTTCATCGGGGTTGCGGTAGCTTGTACCTGCAATTCAGGGACCCTGTGATGCTTGCTGAATACACTGCAGGGTCACTGAAATGAGATCGGCAAAAGGAACCGAATTGAAGAGAACGAAAAGTCACCGAACGTGCGGTGACTTTTCGAATCTCTTTGAATTACCCCATTAGTGGCGGTTACTGAGACATGGTTCAGTGAGAAAAATAACTGGGACATAACAATACAGGGATACTCTTTGTGGCCCGGTATGTGAAAAACAACATAAAAACGAACCAAATAAAAGTGAGCGAGGTGAACATAGAGTCAGTTTGGGTTACGCTAACATTTGGAAATCATACAGTAGCTCGTGTAGGTGTGAGCTATAGACCCCCTGGACAAGTAGAAGAGCTAGATAATCTGCTGTTTGAAGAAATAGCCAAAATGACAATGAAGGGGGAAGTTATTATCATGGGGGACTTTAATCTTCCTGATGTGAACTGGAAAACCAAAACAGCTGGGTGCACCAGGAGTACAAATATTCTAAACTCCCTACTGGGATTATCTCTAACACAAGTAGTTGAGGAGCCGACCCGTAAAGAGGCCATATTGGATTTAATACTCATAAATGGAGGTTTGGTATCAGACGTTGTTGTAGGTGAAAATTTGGGATCTAGTGATCACCAGTCAGTGTGGTTTAATATAAGAACAGGGATGGAGCCGCACCACACAAAAACAAAAGTGTTAGACTATAAAAAACAGATTTTTCTAAAATGAGATTTTGTGTGAATGAGTCATTATCAGACTGGAAGAGTTTAAAGGGAGTCCAGGAGAAATGGGATTATTTAAAGGAGGCATTATTGAAGGCCACAGGCAATTGCATTCGGCTTGTTAGCAAAAACAAAAAAGGGAAGAAATCACTGCTGTACTCTGCAGAAGTGGACAAAATAGTGAACAAGAAGATAGCATTCAATAATTATAAAAAATACTCAGAATGAAGAAGATAGGCAAACCTATAAGATTAGGCAGAAAGAGGCAAAGCAATTTATAAGAGCTTCCAAAGCACACGCAGAAGAGAAAATAGCTCAGTCAGTAAAAAAGGGGGACAAAACATTTTTTAGATACATAAACGAGAAAAGTAAAACAAGGATTAGTTAGATTAAAAACGAAGGAAGGTATTTAGAAGAGGATAAAAGTCTTGCTGACTGCCTCAATGAATATTTTTGTTCAGTCTTTGCAGAAGAAAAGGAAGGAAAGGGACCTCAGTTAGGAGGAAACACTAAAGATACATTTACATATGAGTTTACAGAGGAGGAGGTTCTACAGCAGCTGTCTAAAGTAAAGACAAGTCAATGGGGCCTGATGGGATCCACCCGAAGTTATTAAAAGAGCTCAGTGGTATAATAGCAAAACCGTTAACAGATTTATTTAACCAATCCTTGTTAACGGGAGTCATCCCAGAAGACTGGAAATTAGCAATTTTTGTGCCAATTTACAAGAAAGTTAGTAGGGAGGAATTGGGGAACTATAGGCCAGTTAGTCTTACGTCAGTAGTGGGGAAATTAATGGAAACCATGTTAAAAGAAAGGATTGTTGAACATCTAAAAACACATAGATTACAAGATCAGAAACAACATGGGTTTACCTCAGGGAGAT
Source organism: Leptobrachium leishanense (assembly GCA_009667805.1). Lineage (NCBI taxonomy): Eukaryota > Metazoa > Chordata > Amphibia > Anura > Megophryidae > Leptobrachium > Leptobrachium leishanense. The sequence goes on from CM019069.1 coordinate 163,425,311, forward strand.
CATGCCAAACTAATCTTATTGATTTTTTTTGATTGGGTAACAAAAATAATAGACAAAGGTGGTGCAGTAGACATTGCTTATTTAGATTCAGTAAGGCTTTTGATACTGTTCCGCATAGAAGCCTTATCAATAAATTGCAATCTTTGAGCTTGGATTCCAATATTGTTGAATAGAAACATAGAAACATAGAAAAATTTCGGCAGATAAGAACCTTTCGGCCCATCTAGTCGCCCAATTACATGGATACTTTACCTGGATTTATCTTTTGTTTAGGATAGCCTTATGCCTATCCCATGCTTGCTTAAATTCAATTACTGTTTTGGCCTCTACCACTTCTACTGGAAGAGTGTTCCATGTATCCACCATGAATGGATTAGGCAGTGGCTGAGTGACAGGCAACAGAGGGTTGTGGTAAATGGAGTTTATTCGGCGCAAGGTCTTGTTACCAGTGAGGTACCTCAGGGGTCAGTACTTGGACCCATTCTCTTTAATATTTTTATTAGTGATATTGCAGAAGGTATTAATGGTAAAGTAAGTCTTTTTGCTGATGACACAAAGATTTGCAACAGGGTTGACGTTCCCGGAGGGATCAGCCAAATGACAAATGATTTAGGTAAACTAAAAAAATGATCAGAGTTGTGGCAATTGAGTTTTAATGTGTGTAGCGATGTGTTAAAGTTTACTGTGGCAGTACCCATTTCTCGCCACAAGATGGAGACTATCACGATTTAAGACCCTGGACACTTGAACTACATATCCATGCATGCTTTGCGAAGAAACAGGAAGTGGGTGGGTTTGTGGAGAGCCTGTACATCCTGCACCTCGTGGAGAACAGGCAGAGCGCGCCAGGGAGCTGAGGAGAGCGGATGCACAGAGACACACACAGAAGGAAAGATCAAGAGCTAGGCCGGAGCGCAGACAGAGTGGATTGGGCCTCACAATCGGGCCACCCAGCCTTGCGGGAGAGAGACATCACCAGCTGTATTCCGGGTGCAGTGCTGAGGAGAGAAGACCCCTCGAGTAAGGAGTACCGCGGTCGATGGAAGCGGGGAGCAGGCGGTAAGCTGGTTGAGTTGCGGCTGACCGACAGAAGGCCAGACAACAGATCCGGTGGTCGGCGTCCCCAGTCAATATCGAGCGGAGAGACGTCCTGGGTCAGCGGAACCTCAAGCTTGCGCTGGATGGGTGAGAGGCCCCCAAGGCCGTGTGTAAATTTAAGTGTACACTGCTGTTTCCTTCTAAAACCCACAGGGCCCCAACTGACTAGTCGAAGACATCGTTGAAGTAAGCTCACTGGCCAGTAGAAAAGTACCCGGGTACCCTACATATATAAATATATATCACTTCAAGTTCTGGGACTTAACCTGTGCAGGACTCTGTTTTCCTTTTTTCAAAATCCATACAAGGGGGCAAAGAAAAAGCTACATTCTGAACGATTTTTTCCTTTTTTTTGTTCCCGCTGCGCGTCTATCGTAATACGAGAACTGTGTATTTTATTGTGTCCCGCTACGCGGTTTTTCCTCGAATTTCGTATCTTTTAATTTTCTGCTCGGTCGGGGTTTTTTTCCGAAAATACGAAGCCCTCGTGTTTTCGTTTCTTTTACCGCTACGCGTTTATCGTGTTACGAAAGTACTGTAAATCTTCCTGCATATACCGTGTCTTAAGAGCTGCAAACCTTTTAGTAAACCTTTTAAATTATAACACTGTTCAGCGTGTTGGAGTATATTTATTCCCTAGTGCGGGGAGACTGACCCGTGGTTCATTTTCAGCGGCTCCTCCGGGAGTGAGCGCTACACGTGGATAAGTGCAAGATAATGCACCTGGGACGTAAAAACCCAAGGGCTGAATATAGAATATTTGATACATCTGAGGGTTGGGATTTAGGGGTTATTATTTCAGAGGATCTAAGGGTAAGTAGTCACTGTAATAGAGCAGCAGGAAATGCTGGCAGAATGCTTGGTTGTGTAGGGAGAGGTATTAGCAGTAGGAAAAGGGAAGTGCTCATGCCACTGTACAGAGCACTGGTGAGACCTCACTTGCAGTACTGTGTGTGTGCAGTACTGGAGACCGTATCTCCAGAAGGATATAGACACCTTAGAGAGAGTTCAGAGAAGGGCTACTAAAATGGTGTACGGCTTGAAGGAGAAAAGTTACCAGGAAAGGCTTAATGATCTTAACATGTACAGCTTGAAAAAAAGACGAGACAGAGGAGATATGATAGAAACATTTAAATATGTAAAGGGAATCCACAAGGTAGAGGAAGGGAGTATATTTAAACGGAAACAAAGTAGCAAAACAAGAGGACATAGTCTTAGATTAGAGGGGCAAAGGTTTAAAAGTAACATCAGGAAGCATTATTTTACTGAGAGGGTGGTGGATACATGGAACAGTCTTCCAGTAGAAGTGGTAGAGGCCAAAACAGTAATTGAATTTAAGCAGGCATGGGATAGGCATAAGGCTATCCTAAACAAAAGATAAATCCAGGTAAAGTATCCATGTAATTGAGCGACTAGATGGGCCGAAAGGTTCTTATCTGCCCACATTTTCTATGTTTCTAACAGGGTTATCCAAAGAGATTCGAATTGCTTGAGAAAGGTAACCGAACGCTGAAAATCAGCGTTCGGTTCCCTTTCCTGGCCATTCGGCTATCCAGAGAGCAGGCAATTCGCCAAATCCTGTCGAATTGCCTGCACATACGGTGACTGTTCGGTCCCTGTTCGAGGGCAGTGAAATCCCCATGAAAAAGCACTGCTTCGGCTATTCAGAGAACACAAACCAGCAGTGAAAGGTTCCCCTAATGTCCTGCCATTCGGTGGTTTAATTCGGCAAATTTATTCAGGAGAATCCCATAGACTTCAATGTTAAAAATATTCCTGTTTTAATTCAATATCTAATAAACCGTTCATTATAAAATTCTGCAGAAAAAAAGTCTCTTTATTTATAGATTTTTTAGGATACTTTAAGCATTTTTCAGAATTTTTTTAAAAAAAATTAAAAGTCCTATTTTTTTTTTTTATTTTTTTTCAGTTTGCTTATTTTTTTTGTAACAGCCCTCTTTATTATCATTCCCTGGATCTCCTGTGAAAATTTCAGACATTTTCGCTCAGTAGTTTCTTTGCAAACAGCGTTTCATTTTCCCAGATTCATACAAATGGTTTTTCTAATTTATTCACTGCCTCCTCTACGTCACAGCTGCTTCGGCTCTGTGTGATTCGGCTCCTTTTCGGCTCCTGTTCGGCTTCTTCGAAGGTTAATCCAGATGTTTTTGCTTGTTTTCAGCGTGCATTCGGTTAGTTTTCGGCAGCTTTTCCCTGCAATTCGGGGACCCTGTGGTGCTTGCTGAATACACCGCAGGGTCACCGAAATGCAATCGGCAAAAGGAACCGAATTGAAGAGAACGAAAAGTCACCGAACGTGCGGTGACTTTTCGAATCTCTTTGGATAACCCTGTATGTTTCTAACTTCTGGGTGTGGGGGGGGGAAGCTGGGGGAGAAGCAATCTGTAAAAATGCCAGGACGTGTTACGAGAGAAGAAACTTATCAGTGAAGCTTATGAGTTCAAAAAAGAAACTTAAATTCAGCTACAGGTAACTATTAATATTCTTACCATATACTGTATATGTATATATATATATATATATATATATATATATATATATATATATATATATATATATAGGGTGCCGGCCAAAATCCCTACAGCCAGGTTCCCTAATGCCAACACCCCGACAGTCAACTTCCAGACAGACGTTTTAGTGTGGAATTACAATGCAGGTGCTTAAAAAGTTGCCTGCATTGTTACCGCGTGCTTCAGCCCGGGATGCTCGTGGCAGCGCTGAGCGCAGCCGCGAGCATCCACTCGATGGAGTCCATAGGACTCCATTGAGCCAGACGCCGGCGGTCACATGACCTGCCGGATCTTGCCTCGGGAGATCCAGCTGGTCAGCGTAATGATATGCAGGGAGAGACTGGGGGGACTTTTCCCACAGTCTTTCCCTGGTTTTGCCGGACGGAGGAGGCGGTTGGAGCCTCGGTCCTCGCCGCGGGACAGGAGGTGAGTATGCGATTTGTTTTTTGTTTTTTTTAGGCTGGTGCTAACGGATTGTGCAGAAGCGGAATCTGTTAACCAAGTCTGGTTAACTTTTCACTGACCACAGCCGGACGTTAATCAGCGTTAGGACTTTGTAATCCAGCGCTGATTAACACTTTGCGCTCCCATGTTAAGTATAGGGAGAGCAAAGTGCAGTGACCTCACGCTGAAAAGCATAAGGTACCAAACACAAACGGGTTACTTAACCCGTTTGCGTTTGGATTGTAATATGCGGTAAACACTGCGGCTAACATTAATGCTCTAACGTTAGCGACAAGATTGTAATGTGGCCCATTGTTTTTGTGCGCTATATGGTATCGCTTGTGTAATAGGTTTATAAAACACGCGCGGCCGGTAGATAAATGGGTTCTATTTATATAGGTTTAAAGGTGTTTGTGTTATAGAATATAAAAGCGCCTGCATTGTGATTCACTCGGTATTCCCCACATTGCAAAATGAAGATTTGCGGGTTTCCCTGATTTCTCCTCAATATTTTGCAGCACAGAGAGAGAGGTCACAGAGCAAGAACAAGAAAAGCTGAAGAATATTTTGCTCGAGGCTCGAGAAATAACAGGTAACGGTTTACTACATCATGATCTGCTCAGAATATGTCAATATTTTCATACTGAATGTGCGCTCCTCTTTAAACGAGTTTATATATTTATAAACATGGAGAGATAGAATGCAGATTATTGCAGAAGACACTTCCATGTTTGTGCAAATCGAGCACGTTTCCATGAAAGCTACTTGGGGCTTTATTCCACAGTTGGTGATAACGTTAGCGTCTCGAAATGTAAGCGGTATCTCCAGGATAAGTGTGTGTTTACCGCATGCCCCCCATATTACATTCCTGATGCTAACCCTGATAGTAATCCGTTAGTGCATCGGAGATTGCACCGCTTCTTATCCCTAGGAGCAGTGTGAGACTGGAAAGAAATATTTCCCATTTGTGACGGAACGGCCACAACAGTTTGCGTTTGATTTTCTTATATTTCGATTCCCTGATGTCTGTTTACTATTCCCCTGTATTTCAGTGCTGTGTGTATCTGTGTGTAACAGTTGCAGTTCCAAGTTTATAAAGCGCTAACTAGTTATGTGGCACTGTACAATGGGTAAGCCAGAATAACCATGTGCATGCAAGTTGGACACACAGAACAGTAGGAGAGGACCTTGCTCAAAAGCTTACAATCTAACCATTTGTCTGTTTCCACCCCCCTTACTAGTTCAAACTGGTTTGAACTGGATATCACAGCCTTTCCTTTGTCTGGGGTCCAGGGCATTGTGTGTAGGGGAGGGTTTTGAAATAGGGAATGCAGAAGCGTGTCTTTCTTTTGAAATGGTTGTAACTGTTGAGCCAGAATAAAGCATTCTGCGTTTGGTGTTCCAGCAACAAGGTTCTCACAGTCTATGTGTCGTGTATTCTGTGGGGGCACGATCACCTCCTGGTACAGTGAAAGGGGCACCAGAGAGGAAGGAAGTACAAACTTGGGGTACTAGAATTCGTAACACTTCCAGTCTCTTCAGAGGCGTGGGTTCAAATCCCACCACTGCCACCAGTGTTACGGATTCTAGTACCTTAAACATTCTAAAAAAAAATCAGTGCGTAAAAAAAGGCTTTTTGCTGCAGATTAAAAAAAATTAACTGTTGAATTCAATAGAAAATATTTTTTTCAATTGAATCCTATTGGCTTCGCTTTGAATCACTTCTCTATGGGGCAATTTCTATACAATTCATCTTTTTCATGTAAACTTGTACCAGATCGTCCTGACATCGTCCGATAATTCCAAATATTTTAGAAAGATTGCTAGTCTGTCGTATTTGCGGACGATATGGGATGATTGTACCAGTGGATGGCCAGCCAGAATGCTGACACATTCACATTAAAGCTGCAACCTCTGTTCCACTGACCGTTTAGCAGTACTGCGTACCACTGGCTTTGCTTTTTTTTGTTTGTGTGTGTCCTCAATCTGATATTAAAATTTTTATTTCTCACACCAGGTATTTTCCCCGTTGTTATTTTAACTCATGAAAGGCACAAAAACCTGGAGGACGTGAAAGAGAAATTCTGGGGAATGGGAGCCAGCAGCATGTTTCCGGTGGAAAACTACACCGATGAGGATGACCTGAGAACTGGAGGCAAACATGATCACATCTTACAGGCCCTTCACGAGATCCTCAAACATGCAGAGATCAAGCTGAAAGAGTCCAGAGATCCCATCAGCGAGAGGAGCAAAAGGAAAGAGATTCTTGGGAGATTCGTGAATAAAAGATCTGTAGAAGCAGATGGAATCATTCCTGGTAAACCAGTGGCACAGTGTCTTATTCTGTGACCGCAGCTCCAATTCAATAATTTGGTTGCTATTGGTGGTAAACTTTACCATTTTATCAATACATACTTTAAGTCATCCAACCACCCCTATCCTTCCACTCTCGTATCTCCATACTGCAGCTCTCAGAGCCAATCACCGGCCCTTTTGACTACCTTCCTATCTATCCCATCACCCTCCGTTCCATTTAACCAGTGTCTCATCTACTGAATCACCCGCTCTGCCACTCTCCCATCCATCCTATGACTCTCAAATTATATCCAGACATTGTTCCGTTCATCATAACATTTTCCCCCATTCAACCAGTCTCATCTATCCAATCACCGTCCCTTCCATTCCATAAGGCTTACTCCTATCCAATCACCGTCCCTTCCATTCCGTAACGCTTACTCCTAACCAATCACCGTCCCTTCCATTCTATAACGCTTACTCCTATCCAATCACCGTCCCTTCCATTCTATAACGCTTACTCCTATCCAATCACCGTCCCTTCCATTCCATAAGGCTTACTCCTATCCAATCACCGTCCCTTCCATTCTATAACGCTTACTCCTATCCAATCACCGTCCCTTCCATTCCGTAACGCTTACTCCTATCCAATCATCCTCCCTTCCATTCTGTAACGCTTACTCCTATCCAATCACCGTCCCTTCCATTCTATAACGTTTACTCCTATCCAATCACTGTCCCTTCCATTCCATAACGTTTACTCCTATCCAATCACCGTCCCTTCCATAACACTTACTCCTATCCAATCCACGACCCTTCCAGTCTATAATGCTTACTTCCTATCCAATCTCCCTCCCTTTCATTCAATAACGCTTACTTCTATCCAATCACGTCCCTTCCGTTATACCTGTTGAAGCGTGTCCACTGTTTTACCTTGTAGAGTGATCACTATTTATCCTGCCATATATGGACTTATTAACCTTTAAAGCCTATTTCAAGGACCCAGGCAAGCTTTATACCCTTTACTGTTTTAGTGGACTCGGGCATTTCAAAATATATCATTAATATGTGTATATTAGGGACCTGCAAACCTTCGATATTCGATTTGAATTCAATCGCTCAAATCATCCTACAGGAAAGCGTCACTCAACCATTCGATTAGATATTCGATACTTAACAGCTGATTTGATTTGTGATTCGATTTGAGGGAAAATTTGTGATTTGCATTGCCCTAGTGTATATGACGTGTCTTGACAGAATGTTATAACCCGTATAGATTGTAAGTTCCCACGGGAATAGGGCTCTCAATTCCTCCTGTATTTGTTACTGAAATACTGACTTGTTTTGGTTTATTTTAGAATTGTATTGTCCTTATCCATTGTACCTTTCATACGGCGCTGCAGAATGTGCTGGTGCTTAATAAATAAAAATAACAAATTTCAAAAAGTGTATACAGTATTTCCATTCAGATTTCAATACTGTGCAGTGCGTAAAATAATACACCTGTATTGTTACAATTGGTAGTAAATCATGCAAAAGCCCATCTGGGTGTTTGGAATAGTTACTGATCAATGAGAAAATAGACATCTAGGGCCATGTGTGCTGTCTATGTTTAGCATGCTGGTCATTAAATCCCACCACTTATATTGGGTACATTATGACTCCTCTGGGGGATCCTGGACTCCATTTACCACATCCAGTGCCATATAGAGCAATTCCCCACTTTTTTTTCCCAATTAAAACACAAGGTGCCAAAATGGAAAACCTCACAGACTTTGTTAAAATTGCTAATTTTCATAGAGGGGGGGAAAAAAACCCAAAAACAAACCAAAGAGCAAATGACTGGGTTTATCTATTTGAAAAAGATAGCCTAACCCTATAAGGGCCCTATTACATTCCTTGCGCACTTTTTTGTGCGCGCAAAAGCACATTAATGCGAGGGGCAAAACGTTGTTTGTAAAAAGTTGCACATTGATTGTAATACCAGCCGCGTACCAGCGCACGAACGCATTTGCGCTCACAATGTTAAGTATGGGATGCGCGCACGAACTTTCGCTCGCGCAGGGTAACTCGCGTTAGACGTTAACGCGCATCGTTTGCGCGAACGTCGTAATTTGAAGGTCAGCGCAAAGGGTTTTTCCCCTCGCGTTAATGCATTTTTGCGTGCGTACATTTTTGCGCGAGGAATGTAATAGAGCCCTTAATGTGGAAACGAGTGCCCGGCCTCTCTCAATTCTATTATATAATATATAAATACAAATTTACACACTCTTACGGCATAATATTCTTTTTGAGAATAAATTTATCTAAAAGAAATTATGGCCTAGCGAATCAGAGCTGAGGAAGCAACTGATGTCCTTATGATGTCAGACTCTGATTCCAGCGCTGATGGCGAATCTTCTTTTGAAGATTCTGATAGCGATTTCATCCCTGGAGCATCGTCACTTAGTAACAGCTCCAGTGATGAAGAAGACCAATGTTGTGAGCAATGGCGTGACAGAGTTCCCATATCGCTCAAGTGGCAGTGCAACTTCTGTGGTTGCACTGCCTGATCGTGCTGCTCTGGTCTAGCAGCCCACTGCAGGATCATCTGGCACACACAGGCTGTAGCGAGGCCTGAACCAGGAACTCATTGGACCTCCCCTAATATGGTCCAGCCAGAATTGCTGCAATTTTCTGGCAATCCTGGTGGACACTGCTAATTTTGTACCCATTGACTATTTTCAGGTGTTTATAGACAATGGATTCCTGGAATCTATTATTCAGCAGAGCAACCTGTATGCTGAACAATATATGTATTCAGGGTCTAAGGGCAGAATTGGGCCTCGTGCCAGGGCTCACCAATGGACCACAACCAGTTTGCCAAAGATGAGGAAAAAAAGAGTGCCCAAACCACCCCTATCTTCCCTGCTATCATGAGCAGGTACAGATATTTACTGCTCCTATGGTATTTGCATTATACTGATAATGCAAATGTTTTGCCCCGTGACCACCCAGATCACAATTGACTGTACACGTTGCTGTCTGTCCTTGACCATTTTATGCCAAGATTTGAGGAGTGTTACATGCTGGGCCAAAACCTGTTAGTTGATGAGCCCTGGCTTCTTTTTGAGGGATGTATTGCTTTCAAGCAATACATCCCTTCAAAGAGAGCTCGCTATGGCATAAAGCTTTATAAACTGTGCGAGAGCTCCAGGGGATACACATACCGCTTTCATGTATATACTGGAAAGGACTCCGAACTGCCTACCCCTGACTGCCCCCCCTCTTTTTCCGCCAGTTACTGCTCACATGGATGCCCCATGTACCAATACAACGGATTTTAGTGAATGTAATATGTGTGGCAGGCATGATGTGTGTTTGTGCAACATTTTTTAGTCACTACACAATCTATATATAATTTAAAAATGTCCTCGGATTTAATTTTTTTTTAGAAATGTGTCGCCTTACCTTAGCCTGGTGGTCAGTGGGGGCTCCCTGGATCCTGGTTGTGGGGGGGTCTGCTGTGGCCCCAGGTGCAGTGGCTCCCTCCCTGCGCTGCCGGTCTCTGCCACATGCACCCGGGCGACTAGCCCACACAGTCGCAGCTGTGCAGGCTGCCCTCTATAGTGCCTGATTAGAGGGCCGTGTCTGCCTGATGTTTTAGTAACAAGAATGTTTTATCCCATAGGCTTCAATGTTAAAAATATTCCCATTTTTATTCAATATCTAATAAACCGTTGCTTATAATATTCTGCAGTAAAGAGTCTCTTTATTTCTAGATTTTTTTTTTGTATTTTTTATACTTTTTTTTCAAACTTTTGGCGAACGTCCCAAAAAGTTTGAAGTTTGCGAACTGTCGAACGGCCGATGTTCGATGCAAACTCCGAACAGAACGAACCGAACATCTCATCCCTACTTAAGACTGGGGGAAGATTTGATGGTGTCTGGGAGGTTATTCCATAATTGCGGTGCTCTGTAGGAAAATGAGGATCGAGCCACTTTCTTTTTGTATTGTGGTATTGCAAGTAAGGTGCTGGTCTTGGATCGGAGGTTATAGGATGAGGGAACTGCTGGGGGAAGCAGTCTATTCAGGTAGGGTGGCAGCTTCCCAGAAATGCTATTAAACACCAGATTGGAAAGGTGACGAGTGCATCTGGATTCCAGTGACGGCCAGTTTAGCTCTTTTTTTTTTTTTTTATTCTTATTTTGAAAAAGATTTAAATACAGAAAACAGGTAAACAGCCACCCGCGACATCGCCATGCAGATCAGGGAGGGCAAGCTGGGTAAAGCCTGACCTAGCACAACTTTCAAATTCAAGGTGTAGACAAATTAACAGATCAGTCGAGTTAGAATAACATATTGCCGATGAGCCCTTATGCCCAACCCGTGGCATGCCGCGCAGCCGGCCTTGACGGGACAAACATTGAACCACATAAAACAAAAGAGAGAAAAGGAAAGAAAAGGAAAGAAAAAGGACAGGGAAAATAGAAAGGGGGAACCTCACTCATCTAACCCACCTCAGTTACTAATAGGTTTCTTCCCATCGACTCCAGGTTTTGTAAAACGAGGGAAGCGAGTTGTGAATTACTGCCGACAGCTTATCCATGTGGTGCGCCTCTGCGATATAAGCCCGGGCCACCTCCACGGGAGGCACATCTCCATCTCGCCAGTGCTTAGCGAGAGCTCTCCTAGCACCCAACACCATCCTGTGAAAGAGTTTGCAATCCGGCCCCTGAAGGGATGCCGGGGACCTGTGGAGCAGGAAGGCCCAAGGATCAAGTGGGAAAGGCTGTTGGAACACCTCCTCTAATAGGTCACCTATCTGGTCCCAGAATGTACGCACCTTCGGGCAAAGCCGCCACATGTGAAACAAGGTACCCCGAGCCCCACAGCCCCTCCAGCAAACATCAGGGGTACCCGGCTGCAGGTGTGACAGCAAGACCGGGGTAGTATACCATCTGTACATCGTTTTATATGCCTGTTCTTTCAGCGTAACACAAATAGACACTTTTGCAACATTTTCCCACATATCTTGCCATTCCTCACCCTCCAACTCCTCCCCGATATCCGCCTCCCAACGGGCAATGAATCCTGGGGTCAGCCAGGAGACATCCTCGCATGAAAAGTGGTTATATAAAGTGGAAATCAGAGCTTTCGGAGCCCAACCAGAGTCACACATGGATTCAAAAAATGGAAGATTCTGTCTCGCTGCCTGTGAAATGTTATGTTGAGAAAGAAAGTCCCGGATCTGTATAAATCTGAAATAGTCAATGGTCCGAAGGTCTCCCTTCGATTCTAGGTCCGAGAAAAAGTGCCAGTCATCTCCTGGAGATCGGAAATGCCGTACCCTCTGCAAGTTGATATTTTCAAAAGCTGCAAAGGCGGAGGGGGATAATCCCGGAGCAAAAGCTCTGTTGCGTAGATAAGGCATTAGAGGTGAGTAACAACAAGAGCAGAGGTGGAATTTGTCTCGGACGGAGTCCCATACCCTCAATGAGGTCAGGGTCGCTGTACAAGTGGACCGTAATAACGGGCGGAACTCCTTGGGTAGCCAAAAATAAAATTGCGGGAGGTCTGGTTCAAATAGGTCAGATTCCAAATCGGCCCACCGTTGGGAGTGTTGGGGCAAATGAAACATCGCAAACTGTGCAACTTGAGCAGCCTGAAAATATTTATACAAGTGTGGAAGGCCCAAACCCCCAAGTTCCTTAGGACGATATACAACATATTTGGAGACCCTTTTTCTGCCCCCTGCCCACACAAAACCCTCAATTTGAGACTGCAGCTGTCAAAGAGATCGGGGGCACACCCAGATTGGCAGGGCTTGGAATAGATATAATAATCTAGGGAGCAGGTTCATCTTCACACAATTGATCCTGCAATCCAGGAGACCCCCTCTCTCCCCCACCTCTCCAAGTTCTCCCCCAGGAGCTTAAACATTGCCTCAAAGTTTAAGGAGTGCAAACCATTCACATCAGGTGTTAGCCACACTCCCAGGTATTTCAAGGAGGAGTGAGTAAAACGGAACCCCGAAGACAGGCCAATATCCTGACAGGTCGAGTCCGAGAGAGAAAAAGGCATAGCTACTGACTTTTCTAGGTTAACCTTCTAACCCGAGACTGCTGGAAAGTCACGCAGGAGGGACAGCAGGTGAGGAATGGAGGTGGAGGGATGGCTAAGTGTAAGCAAGACATCATCGGCGTACGCCGATACCTGGTATTCTTTTGCAACCGTCACTCCTGTGATGTGGGGGGAGTGACGAATGGCCGATAAAAGGGGTTCGAGGGATAGGGCGTAAAGGAGAGGAGACAGGGGACATCCCTGTCGCGTCCCATTTCCTATAGAGAAACCCGTGGGGACAGTACCCGGGGTAATGACAGCAGAGGTAGGGGAATTATATAGGGATCGGAGGACCGAAAGAAAAGTCATTGGGAAGCCCCACGTGGACAGCAGTCGAAACAAAAAGGGCCATTCTAGTCAGTCAAACGCCTTCTCCGCATCCAGGGAAATGAGCAGAGAAGGCAGTCGGGTGCCAGCCATGCAATCCATCAGCACCACAGCACGTCTGGTATTAGCAAATACATGTCTGCCTGGGATAAATCCTACTTGATCCGGGTGGATTATAGAGGCCAAGAAGGAATTCAGTCTATTTGCAAGTATTTTCGTGAATATTTTATAGTCAACATTCAAAAGGGAAATAGGCCTATTATTTTGTGGGTAGGACGGGTCCTTTCCTTCCTTTTGGAATTAAAATAATGTCAGAGTGGAGAAAATCAGCTGGGGCTGGGGCACCCTCCCACAGAGACAGATAAAATTTGTGTAGATGCAGTGACAGAGTTTGTGCAAAGGTTTTATAATAAAAGGCAGAGAACCCATCTGGTCCAGGAGCCTTGTGAGGTTTGAACGATTTAAGTACCTCTGTGATCTCCTCTTCAGAAGGAGGGTGTCTAAGCATCTGTCTCTGTGTGGGGGATAGCCGGGGAAGGGGGGCATTCAACAGGAAATGGTCAATAGATTGGCCCAATGGTATAGAGTCAGAGACGTGGGTCGGGGAATGGTTGTATAAAGTCTGGAAGTATGAGGTAAACAGTTTATTAACTGTAGCTGGGGTCGTGTGCAGGACTCCCTCCGCGTCTCTGGCTCCCGTTATATGTTTGGACCTAGTTTTATTGCGAAGTTTAGATGCTAGAAGGGTGTGAGGCTTATTGGCAAATTTGAAATAGGTCCGCTTGGACCAGGCAAGGGAGCGGGCCGCATCCTCCCAAAGCAGTTGACGGATTGCGGTCCTGACTGTTTTAATCTGGGAGGTCAAGACGTCTGAGGGTGAAAGTTTGTTCATTGCTTCCCATTTAGACAGGTCCGTTGTCAAAGAAACAAGGGATGCTAGCTTTTGTTTTTTAAGTCTACTACCTAATTGTATTAGATGGCCTCGTATCACCGGTTTATGGGCCAGCCACAGAGTGGCAGGGGAAAGGGTGGGTGCGTCATTTTCCCCAAAATAATCTCTAAGCTGTTGCCGCAATTCTATAACATGTTCAGGTTTGTGTAGCAATGAGGAATTCAGTCTCCACGACCACGCCGGTTTGTAAACCGGTATGGACAATGTCATGGAGATCGGAGCGTGGTCTGACCACGTGATGTCGCCTATGCTGGAGGCCGGAATTAAAGGCATCGTAGTCAGGGACACCAGGAAAAGATCTATTCGGGAGTAAGAGCGGTGGGGGTTGGAAAAAAAGGTAAAGTCCCTATCACCTGGATGGTGGAGGCGCCATGCGTCCACCAGGGAATGGTCAAGCATAAAGGACTCAAGGGAAGTATCCTGGGGGTAGCCCGAAGGCGCCCCCGAGGAGTCCCCCGAAGCCTTTCTGTCCAGAGTGGGCTGGGGGCGGTATTAAAGTCCCCGCCGCCAAGGATAACACGGCCGTCAGCTTTAGTTGTCAGTAAAAATGATATTTCTGTCCAAAAGTCGGGGTCATAGCCATTAGGGGCATATATGTTAAATAGGGTTAGGGTAGTGGAAGCTATCTGTCCTACTAGCATTAAATATCGTCCAGCCGGATGCGATACTTGTAGATGAATTTTAAAGGGACAGGAGGAGTGGATCAGAGTAGCTACTCCTCTTTTTTTTGTGGAGCTGACGCCATGTAGGTGGTAGAGAAGGTTTTGTCTCTCAGTGAAAATTGGCGGGAAGGGAGGGGCGTGGCCGGACGTTGCAGCACGCGGTCGCATGTAAGGGAAGCTCCTGAGACCGGCGCTGAACTTTCATGTCTAACAGCTAAAACAAAGCAACCTCGGGGCTGAAAATTCTCCCACAGCTGGGTGACACCTCCTAGCTCCCAGATGGCACCTCCTAAAGCGCAGCGGACGCTGGAAACGCAAAAATCGGCGAAAAAAGACCGGGTTCGTGAGGCCCAAGATGGCGGATCTCCCTCTTCTGTTTCCTCTTTTACAATGGAGGCAGCTGTGGTGGGCCCACCTTGCATGTCTGACACTTCACCACCTTCAGAAAGCAGACTTTATGCCATGCTGCAAGAACTCCGCTCTACCATCCAAACGGATATCAAAGAGGCGCTGCAGGAGCTGAGGCGCGATGTACAGGACCTGGGTGAGCGGACCGATTCTTTGGAGTCTAAAGCAGATGACTTATGTTTAGCTCACAATGACCTGGTGGACCGTCATATAGCTTTGCAAGCAGCACACGACACCATGGCATCGAAATTAGCCGATATGGAAGACCGTTCATGGCGCAATAATGTGCGGATCCGGGGCATTCCGGAGGCAGTGGCTCCTGCTGACCTCCAGCCTTATATTATGGAGCTTTTCCAGATCCTGGTACCAGCATACTTGCCGCAAGATTTTTTGATGGATCGGGCACATAGACTGCCGCGTGCCAAAAATCTACCACCCTCAGCTTCCAGGGATGTGCTGGTCCGGGTGCATTTTTTCCACGTTAAAGAAGCATTAATGAGAGCGTCGAGGAAATCCATGCCTCTGCCCTCTCCATATGCTGAAGTTTCTTTCTATGCAGACCTGTCAACAGCTACCATGACTAAAAGGAGGGAATTCTCGTCTTTCACCAAAATCTTACGTGACCACAACATGGCGTACCGATGGGGATTTCCCACGAAGATCCTGTTATGGCGGGAAGGAGCTTTGCACGTCATTCCAGATCCCCTCGCTGGCATGCGTTTGTTGACGGAATGGAAGGGGGTGTCGGAGTTTACTCCCCCCCGTGTGGAATCGTCTTCGCCGCTGAAAGTTTCTCCGGAGTGGCACCGGGTCCAGCCTAAATGAGATGCAATGGTCCTGCATTTTATTGCTTGGGGCATGCTTTTCTTTATTGTTTCCTTTTTCCACCAGGTTGTCTTAAATCTACTGGGACATTGAATCTCTCTCACGTCTGCAGGACTTAACCCTTCTGATCTACCTTGAGAGTGCTGCTTCTGGGTAACGATCCTTCGTTTGGTTAACCCCGAGGCCTTCCAATGGCCTGTAAATTGGCGCAGTCTCCTCCGTGGAGAGTTGGGACTGCTGTTTTTCCCCTACGGGAGTTTTTTCTTGAACGTGTTTCTTCTAATTACACCATCCTACTGTGTTGATTGACTCCACTCCGCTGCATTTATGGAGTGCAGTTTGTTTTGTTTTTTTCTCCCCCTCGTATTTAGTACGGGTTTTTTTTTTTCTTTATTCTTTTCTTTTTTCTCTTTTAATTAACCTTTTTCTGGTTCAACTTATGTGTGTACTGTATGTATTGTGTGTTTATTTGGTATGCACTACGCTATATCATTCCAGGTATTACTGTAAGCGGAGGAGCCCCCCCATTCTCCCACGGAGGTTGTGTGTCAGGTTCGCTATGAGATCTAGACAGCTGGACGCAATTAACGATGAGTAAACCTCACTTCCAAATTTATTCCTTAAATGTTCGGGGCTTGAATACTCCGTACAAGCGACATGCTTTATTTCGTGACCTACATAAGTCCCAACCTGCTATTGTATGTTTGCAAGAGACTCATTTCTGTAAGAGACGTCCGCCGTTTCTGAAGTCACGCATGTATACTGATGCATATCACTCCACTGCCCAGACAAAATCTAAGGGTGTCTCGATCCTGTTCCATAAAGACTGGACCTTTGTGTGTTCGGCTCAGTATGTTGACCCGCTGGGTCGCCTGGTAATCCTGGTGGGCACGCTGAACGAATTACCAATCACTATAGCCAACCTTTATCTCCCTAATGACAACCCAGTTTCTTATCTTCGGAAAGCTTATGGTAGAGTGAGGAAAATGTCTAGTGGTACGATGTTTCTATGTGGGGATTTTAACTGCACTCCTGATCCCGACGTTGATACCCAGTCAGGCCAACCCCGCTCCCACGCCCGTTCCTCCCCATCCTCTAGCAAACAATTACGGGAATTTATGCATTCGTTTGAATTATGTGATTCTTGGAGGATATGTCACCCTGATACGCGCGATTACACCTTTTTTTCTCATGTTCATTCCTCATACAGTAGAATTGACTTGTGTTTGATTCATAGTTCGGCTTTGTCCCGCTTAATGGAGGCGTCCATCGGCGTTATCACGTGGTCTGACCATACTCCGCTTACCTTTGAAGCGGCTTTCCCGCCGAGGGGTATGGGGAACTGGAGACTCAATGACTCGCTTATTGTGAATGGGGACGACGTGACCAAAACGATACAACTCCTTCGGGAGTACTTTACGGCAAACATGACTGAGGGTGTTGCAATGTCGTCGGTTTGGTTGGCCCACAAAGCGGTTCTGCGGGGACACTTTATACAGAAAGGAGCGCAGCGTAAGAGAAGTTTTAACGCCCAGACAAATGCCCTCATACAACGAATCACTGTATTGGAAACCCAGAATAAATCCTCTCCTGTCCCAAGTATTTCAGCTCAATTGATTTTACAGCGCCGTGAGTTGGAGCATCTTTTGCTCCAGGTCACGGCACGCTCAATTAGACGGCTCAATTATGCTCATTATACTCAGGGGAATAAACCGGGGAAATTGCTGGCGTCTAAACTGAAAGCAAAACGAATGCAAACCAACATACCGTACCTAATGGGTGCTAATAACGTAAAAATTTACAACCCAGCCCTTATCACTGACGAATTCGCACGCTACTACGCATCCTTGTACAACCTAGGAATAGACCACACAGTGCCGTCCCCCACACCGGCGACATAGATACCTTTCTCCAGATGGTTAATCTCCCCTATATCTCTTCCTCTCAATCCGCGGGCTTGCTTGCTGCGTTTACAGAGGAGGAAGTACATAAGGCCATTAAGGCACTTCCGAAAAATAAAGCTCCGGGCCCCGACGGTTTTACAAATCTGTATTACCAAAAGTTTGCTTCGTCTCTAGTTCCGACTCTCACCCTGGTTTTTAATGATATTAAAAATACTGGCATTATCCCTCCGGAGATGCTGCAAGCGACTGTAGTGACCCTGCCTAAACCCGGTAAACCCCCGTCGCATTGCGCCAATTTCCGTCCCATATCCCTGTTGAATGTAGATGCAAAACTATATGCTAAATTATTAGCTAACAGACTGGCTCCTTTACTTCCCTCCTTGATCGCGAATGAACAAACTGGCTTTGTCCCCGGACGCCAGACATGTGACAACACCCGACGTTTTTATGACATAATTGATTTAGCTCATAGAACTAATACCTCTGGACTCTTGCTGGCATTGGACGCTGAAAAGGCGTTTGACCGCCTGCACTGGGGGTATATGCGGACGGTGTTGCTGCGGTTTGGTTTCCCGGAACATTTTGTGAATAGTATTATGGCCCTTTACTCAGCTCCGTCGGCGAAAGTTTTGGCTTCAGGGTTTTTATCCTCCCCCTTTCACATAACCAATGGCACCCGACAGGGTTGTCCACTCTCCCCGTTGATATTCATTCTGGCCCTAGAACCCCTGGCGTTGCAGATTAAAACCTCCCCGGCAATCAAGGGTTTATCGACCCCGAATGGGGAGCATAAATTGGCACTATTCGTTGACGACATACTGCTCTTCCTGACTTCACCGGAGACTTCACTCCCGCCCCTGTTTGACATCCTTGCTAAATTTGGCGCGTTATCTTATTACAAAAATAATATGAGTAAAACACAAGCTCTCTCCATAAATCTGGCTGCTTCCTCCCTTAGCTCTATGCATAGTAAATATCCTTTTGATTGGCGCTCTACTTCTTTAAAATACTTGGGTATCTCCCTAACCAAATCGCGAGGTACCATCCTTAAGGAAAATTTCACGCCATTATTGACCTCCATAGAGACACAGCTTTCTAATTGGAGTACAAATGATTCCTCTTGGCTGGGCCGCATGGCGGCCATAAAGATGTGCATCTTACCCCAAATTTTATACTATTTCAGGAATATCCCTGTTTTTATTCCGGCGCACTTATTGCTCATGCTGCAAAAGTTACTCCATGCACATATTTGGAAGGGGAAACCCCCTCGAGTGTCAGCTTCCACAGTCACCAGGCCGCGACGTAATGGAGGGTTGGGGTTTCTGGACTTACACTCTTATTATAAAGCAACCTTACTAGCCCAACTGTTATCATCAATGCACTTGAGAGAACCGCCACTATGGTTACTACTGGAGAATGCCATGATTTTCCCATATAAACTCCATGACTTGATGTGGCTTCCATTTTTGCCGAGGAACAGTACCACAGGTCTGCTGCCGCTTCAATGCTTTCTCTTATGTCTTGGCGCCTGTGGGGTCGCTCCTTGGTACGACCTTATGACCTACTATGTCTCGCTCCCCTAAGAGTATTGTGTCGTTCTATCCCTGATTTAAACTTGGACTCTTGGTTCTGGCGCGGTTTGACTCATGTATGGCAACTCTTTACGCCCAACTCCCTGAAATCCTTCCCCGATTTGGTAAAGGAATTTGCTATCTCACCGAGTGATTGCTTTACGTACCTTCGGGTGAAACATGCTTTGACCCAGAGGGGCCTAACCTCTTTTAATGAATCAAATCTTTCAGCCTTTCATAAACTATGTATGGGAAGGAAATGTCAAATGAAACCGTTGTCTCTGTGTTATAATAGCCTCCTAACCCCAACCCCACCTAAGAAACTACCCTATATGATTAAATGGGAAAAAGATTTGGCTTTAACTATTTCCATAGAGGATTGGTCATACGCCATGGACACGATATTTAAATACTCTAGAAGCACCAACCTACGTGAGGCCCATATCAAGCTGCTGTGTAGATGGTATTTAACTCCTAACTGGTTGGCCCATATCTCAGGGAATTTGGGATTATGCTGGAGGTGTCTCACCGGTCCTGGCTCTCTATTACATACGTTTTGGTTATGTCCTATTCTGGGGGGATATTGGGAAAAGTTATGTAGATTGATTTCCCATTGTACTTTGCTTACGCTTCCAATATGCCCGAAAGTGTACCTCTTGCATCTTTTACCCGTTAACATCCAGACCCGTCATAGGAGGTTTATTTCCATGGTACTTGGGACGGCTAAAATAGTTATAGCAAGACATTGGCGTTCTTCCGTCTGCCTCTCTATGAGAGAGGTTATGGTTGCCCTCGAAAGTGTGTTTAAATATGAGAAAATGTTCCACACAGCGAATAATTCTATAAGCCAACTTGAGGAAACGTGGGAGGGATGGAGGGTGTTTGTCGATTCTGGACTTTTGATATAAGGTTCCTCGATATGTAAGGCTGTAGTGCTGCCATGTTGTATGTTTTATGTTTATTTTAGTTTAGGAATTTATGTTTTTATTGGAAAACGGAGTCTGCACAATCGACACCTTTCTGGAGTTCAACGATAATCTCATTCGACTTGAATTGTTTATTACCAATGTTGCAAATCTATGTTTCTTCTTCTGATGCTTTCTTTATTTGCATGTTGTAACATTCATGTGTGCACTCCAATAAAAATCTTTATATGGAAAAAACAAAGGAATCTGGGTTTTTGATTTTCGTGAATATGGATTGAGATCGACTTATTCCAGATTTAACGAGGAATACAGGAAGCAGATAATGTCCTGCCCAGAGGAACGAGATGAAGCTGCTCGGCCACATGGACAAGGTACAGAGACCGAGGACGCGTTCGCTGACAGACCTTACTATTATGTTTTAAAGGACCTTTTTTATTATTTCGACACATTTTTACTACATTTCTATTGGTTTAACCTTTTATTAGGAGAAAAAGAGACTTCCTATTTTTATTTCAGTTCGGTGGAATTCGCTGAGGCCATTTCGGCGCTTTCCGATAACTGCTTTGATGACTCTATATTTTCGGTGCAATATGGTGAACATTCGATAAATCTAACCTAATGAAACCAAGAGCTTCTTTCTAAGCAACCACATGTCCTCCTGCTGCTTCTCAGCCAAGAGACAAGATGGTGGGTTTATAGTTATACCCTCACCAGGAACAATTCCACATTAGGATTGAAAAAAAAAACATGGAAAGGGACAGCAGCAACAGTGACCAGGCTGGGGATACAACAATATATACATACAGTATCAGAAAGGATAATATTTTTTACATTGAATCCTATGGGATTCTCCTGTTTATCAACGAAAATCAGGGCATTTCCCGACACTTTGGTGCAGTTCGCCGTTCTCTGAATAGATTAACCATTACTTGTGTATGAGAAAAATTCACTGCAGCTGCAGATCCCCAAAGCCTGCCGATCTGCGCTGAACTGCGCCGTATTTCGCCATCGCTTTGCCGGTATTTGGCAAATTAACAGTTTAGTGAATAGATGAATTACCACGAAATATCACCGCAAGTTTGTCACTTATTGACTAACAACCCCCTATAGATTTTTTTTTTTTTCTACAGATCTATAATTATGAATCCTTATAAAGAGCAACAATGCAGAAAAAAAGTCCAGATACTGTAATGGGGATGAAATCACGTAACGAATAATGGTGTCTGAATCCCAAGAGGGACAACAAAGTCCAGTGTAGAAGAAGAAGAAGAAAAAAAAAAGGACACTTTATTCCCAATTTAGGATGTTTTAAAAGTAACCTTTATGAACTCTAAGGTTTTCTGACTGAGGAGGCTCTTTTTAAGCTGAAACGTTAACATTGGAAAGGACAACACCTGGCCTTTCCAATGACAGTCCAATGGTCTATGTAGGATGTTAGGATGTGTAGAACTGGAGATACAGGGTTTCAAACGCCCAAAGGTCCCCTGTATGACCTTTAATGGGACGGCAGCTCGAGGAGTGGGGGCAAATGCCCCCTGTGCCCCCTCTCTGGATCCACCACATGCTAGAGAGGGGACCAGTGAGTTCCGCTGGATTAGCTGACCATTGTCACTTGCAGCCATTAGTAACACCTCCTATACAAAGTATACAAAGTATAGGAGCTGTCATTGTGCAGCAAGGAGCCGCAAAGGGCAACCCACACTGAAGCAGCACAGCAGCAGAGCAGCACAGCAGCAGAGCATGTGTCACGGTGAGAGTAGCAGCTCCAACCTTTAGCTTAATGGCTCAGGCAGAATAAGGTCCTGGGTTTTGTTTCTTCTGCTTGTCAGGGATATTGATCCACATGAGTTATTGATACACAGAGCAGCCGCAGCCTGGGTGAACGCAGTGCGCATTCAGGACATTACGCAGTGCGTTTTGGGGTTTCAGACTCAGTGACCCCCCCATCATCACTGCTATCTGTGGAATATAGGATTTACACGCGGTTATTTATTGTGTTTGTATATTGCGTCGCTCTCTTTATAGAACACAGTGACTTGTAACATCTGATGTGCAGAGCACATTCTGCAGCTCAGGAAAGGTGAACGTGAACGCATTCTGGTGATTCCAAAAACAGGTTTGACGAGTGTCTGCCCCCCCCCCCTCAGGCTGTGTCAGGGGAGCGGCTGGACTGCACGGAGCTGTGAGTAGAGTGTGAGCTGCTGGACGAGCAAAGGTGCTAAAGTCACAGTGTACTGTGTGAGGGGGGACTCATATCTTCCTGAGCAAACACTCACCCTCAGCGCTAAGATTTAACTCCGTCTGCTCTTGTTCTGCAGGTGAGGAACACAGACGAGACACGGAAACTGCGACGTGAAGGGAAACAGAACCAACAGGTTCTACAAGAACAGGACCAGAGAAAGAGAAAATACAGCAACAGAGACAGGATCAGAGCAAGAGAAGAGAATACAAGAACCGATACTGGAGCAGAACACACTGTATAACTGTAAGAAGCAAGAGAACCAAACATACACTGGACCAACAGAACCAAACCTCCTGCTGGACAAACAGAACCAAACCTCCTGCTGGACAAACAGAACCAAACCTCCTGCTGGACAAACAGAACCAAACCTCCTGCTGGACCAACAGAACCAAACCTCCTGCTGGACCAACAGAACCAAACCTCCTGCTGGACCAACAGAACCAAACCTCCTGCTGGACCAACAGAACCAAACCTCCTGCTGGACCAACAGAACCAAACCTCCTGCTGGACCAACAGAACGAAACCTCCTGCTGGACCAACAGAACCAAACCTCCTGCTGGACCAACAGAACCAAACCTCCTGCTGGACCAACAGAACGAAACCTCCTGCTGGACAAACAGAACCAAACCTCCTGCTGGACAAACAGAACCAAACCTCCTGCTGGACAAACAGAACGAAACCTCCTGCTGGACCAACAGAACCAAACCTCCTGCTGGACAAACAGAACCAAACCTCCTGCTGGACCAACAGAACCAAACCTCCTGCTGGACCAACAGAACCAAACCTCCTGCTGGACAAACAGAACCAAACCTCCTGCTGGACAAACAGAACCAAACCTCCTGCTGGACAAACAGAACCAAACCTCCTGCTGGACAAACAGAACTGAATCTACACTGGACTAACAAAACAAAACCTACACTGGACCAACAGAATCAACCCTCTTGCAGGATCACAAGAGTGTTTGTTTATAAACAAACAAGTAAAAGGACAGAACTTTGTAAAGTAACAACATATTTTACCGAATCATCAATAGAAAGAAAACACAGAATGGAGGCAGAAAGAAAACATTAACCAAACATAGACAAGACAGGACCCAGAAACAGCAACAACAATAAACCTACAGGAAGAGAATCAATTAATCAAGACGTCTGTAACCTGCATGATCTATATATAACCTCTCGATTTATTATTACACGATCAAATCAATATCACATCCACATACAGATACAGAGGATCCCATTATATCCAGGGGGAGATGGCGACTGGAGGAAGTGACACGAGTGATGAGCAATATGAAATACTTGGAGTCGGAGAAGATGGAGAAAACCTCCCAATAAATCACAATCGCAGCGACAACCATAAACAAAAAGCTACTGATACAGAAAATGAGAGGAAAGAGGATGGAATGGAAGCAAAGGATACTGCGAGGGAACCTGGAAACCCAACACCCCAAAAAAGCATGAGCACAGGGCGAGTGGGACATGACAACATGGAAACCGAACCCCCTAAACCAGGAGCTGCAGCAAAACATGAAACAGAGGATGTGGATGGAAAGAATCCTGGATCAGAAGCTGAAGTAAAACATAAACCAAAAAATCCAGATGGAACAACACCTGAACCAGAAGCTGCAGCAAAACATGAGCCAGAAAAAGCAGATGGAAGGAAACCTGAACCAGAGGCTGCTGCAAAGCTTCAATCACAAAATCCAGATGACACGACTCCTCAACCAGAAGCTGCAGCAAAACATGAATCTCAAAATCCAGTTGGAACAAAACCTGATCCAGGAGCTGCAGCAGAATATGAACCAGAAAAGGCAGATGTAGGTAAACCTGAACCAGAAACTGCATCAAAGCATGAACCAGTGAATACAGACGGAAGGAAACCTGAAGCAGGAGCTGCTGCAAAACATGAACCAAAAAATCCAGAGGGAACGACACCTCAACCAGAAGCTGCAGTAAAACATGAACCAGAAAATCCAGATGGAAGGAAACCTGAACCAGAAGCTGCATCAAAACATGAACCAAAAAATCCAGATGGAAGGAAACCTAAACCAGAAGCTGCATCAAAACATGAACCAGAAAATCAAGACCAAACAAAACCTGAACAAGAAGCTGCAGCAAAACATGAATCTCAAAATCCAGATGGAACAAAACCTGATCCAGGAGCTGCAGCAGAATATGAACCAGAAAAGGCAGATGTAGGTAAACCTGAACCAGAAACTGCATCAAAACATGAACCAGTGAATACAGACGGACGGAAACTGGAACCAGAAGCTGCAGCAAAACATGAACCAGAAAATCCAGATGGAACAATACCTCATCCAGGAGCTGCAGCAAAACATGAGCCAGAAAATCCAGATGGAAGGAAACCTGAACCAGAGGCTGCAGCAAAACATAAACCAAAATATCCAGATGAAAGGAAACCAGAACCAGAAGCTGCAGCACAACATGAGTTACTAAATCCAGATGGACCGACACCTGAACCAGAAGCTGCAGCAAAACGCGAATCTCACATCCTTCATTCAGGAAACCCAAACAGGTAACAATATTATTGCATCAATATACATTAAGATCATGTAAAGGAAACACCAAACGCAGAGTTAATTAATGTGACACATTCTACTGTTTATTAACATGACCCTTAATATGTAAATATTATGTCTCTTACATATTTTATTATACCAACACATTACTGGACATATTTATTTTCCCAAACCACGAGAGAATGCTGAGATAACTTCATTATTTTATCCAGCACTTGGTTGCTCAGATATTGGGTATTTTCCTTTATTTACGTTTGAAGTTTGCAGCGAATCAGACAAACCAGCAGATAAATAGCTACAATCATCAAGATTGAAATCCCATGTCCTTTCTTGTGTTTAAATATCACAAACCGAACATGTTAAATCTCCACGAGGGGCCGAGGAGAGAAAATACTATTCTTTAAATTTCCTATTTTTATTTTTTATTGTGCTGCAACGCCTCCTCGAAACCAGCCGTAAACACAACCTAAAACGAAAAAGAAACTAGTGTTAAATCACTAAATAGCAAACTATGGAGTAAAGGGTTAAAGAGCATTACTACTGCAAAGGGTAAATACTATTTAAAGTATTGTAAAATACCTGATCGTTTGTTCAAAACACACGATTATTTACACAAATAGAAACAAAATGTTACAATTTACAGTCTGAGGTGATAATTGTGAGAACCTGCTTTTACCAAACTTCACGTGACTGTTACACTGTGTGACATCATTCATAGCAGTAACTGGGGATAGATTCTATGTATGTGATTCATTAACAGGACTATACACAGGACACGGGGTCATCCATTTAGACTGGAAGAAAGAAAATGTAGCTTAAAGCATAGGAAGGGTTATTTTACGGTGAGAACAATAAAGCTGTGGAATTCTCTGCCTGTTGAGGTGGTTGGGTCAGAGACTGTACAGACGTTTAAGCAGCGGCTGGATGACTTCCTGCAGACACAGAATATTAAGGGTTATAATATTTAATATGTGGGTAAAAGCTTCCTGATCCAAGGAGAAATCTGACGCCATCTGGAGGCAAGAAGGAATTTTTTCCCGGTATGTTGCATATTTCAGACTGGGTTTTTTGCCTTCTTTTGGATCAACAGCAGTAGGTTATGTGGGAGAGGCTGAACCCGATGGACGCATGTCTTTTTTCAGCCTATATAACTATGTAACTATGTAACTATGTGTAAAATGTGAATAACAGGATCATGGGAAATGGCTACATTAGTCCTAAAATGGAACTCCGTTTGTTTCCTCTGTAGCTGAGGGGTTACATTTCAGCTGGCTCCTCGGAGCAGTAATTAGGAAACTGTAACACCCTATGTAGAGAGTAATCACCCCCCCCCCTTTTACCAATTTAGCACTATGAATGACCAGCTCAGGTCCCACCCAATAAAAAACATCACACCTGTGCGTAAGTGGAAAGGGCTTTGCCGCAGCTTTATTAACTTCATTAAACAAAAAAAGTTTATGAAAGATAAGTAACCAAAACACATGCCTGGTCAGCAGTATTTATATTTATTTATTTATTAAGTATTTTAGCAGGAAGGATACATTGAGATTTCTCTCGTTTTCAAGTATGTCCTGGGTATATGGTATATGTCAACTAATAGCGTATACAACATCTAGTTATATTAAAGGGCGCTAACACCAAAAAATGCAATGTCCTTTTTGTGTTGATGTTGCTGGTATCTTATATGTGCTTGTTTTTCTCTTGTACGTTTAGAAAATATTTTACTCTAGGGATTATTTACAGAGACCCAAAGTTGCCCCGAGAATGCACCAAACAGTGAATTTCCCCGTACGGTGATATTTCGTGGACATTCGGCTATTCACGAAGTGCCTGTTTGACGGCAGTGAAATCCCCCATAGAGAAGCAATGGTTAATCTATTCTACATTGAACAGCAGAGAAATGTCAGTGAAATGCCCTGATGTTCAGTGGTTTCATTCGACAGGTTTATTCAGACGAATCCCATAGGTTTCAATGTAAAAATATTCCCGTTTTAATGCAATATCTAATAAACCGTTTATTATTTTAATCTGCAGCAAAAAGTCTTTTTTTTAGGCATTTTTCAGGATTTTTTTGGCTTTTTTTTTATAACAGCGTTTTTTTGTGTTACAGACCTTTTTATTATTATTCATAGGACCTTATATGTCAATTCCAGACATTTTCGTATTGTATGGATGTTTCAGCACCATGGTTAGCTACAATAGCAGCTGTCCATAGTGCTGCACTGCTGGTCTGATACATGGTGTTCTTTCATTGAAAATGTATCAGGACCTTGGACTATGGAACTAACCAAAGTGCTGAAAAAAGTCAGAAAACCTAAAATTTCACCAAACAATTCTCGAAAAAAACCAAAAAAAGTCCTAAATAAATAAAATGGCTTACTGCTCCAAATGAAAAAAATAGACGCTTTAAGAAATATTTGATAAAAAGGGGAATATTTTTTTATATTGAAACCTATGGGGAAAAAGGCTTGTTTATTTAAAAAAGTTAGGAAGCCTAAAATTTCACCCAAAAAATTCTTAAAAATGTCAAAAAATTATAAAAAATAAATAAACAAAATGGCTTTTTGCTTCAAGTGAAAAAAATAAACGTTTCAAGAAATATTTAATAAAAACTGGGCTTTTTTTAACATTGAAACCAATAGGCCAGTGTTTCCCAAACCTGTCCTCGGGACTCACAACCAGGACAGATTTTGCAGATCACCTTGGGGAAAAGCAGAATGAACCCTGCAATCACTGAGCAGCAAATCCTATCACCTGTGCTGCGCTTCAGATATCCTGCAAACCTGGAGAGGCGGAGGGTCCTGAGGACAGGTTTGGGAAACACTGCAATAGGCAAATCCCTTAATTTTTAATGTAAAAAAAAATCCTGCTTCATTTTACTTTGAAATCATTTTGTTCCATTTTTCTCATTTCGGATCATTTTCATTCCATTTCATATCATATCGGATCTTTTTCGTATCAATTTGACTTATTTAGTCGTTTTTGTTGTGCTACCGCGATTCGGAATTTTGACCGATTTGTAATTTGACCGATTTGTAATTTCGGGCGATTCATAATTTCGGGCGATTCATAATTTCGGGCAGCCGATATTACGGTTTTCGGGAAACTAAAAAAGTAACGATAATGCAAATCTAGGACGAAAACAACATTTTGACGATACAAACTGTACATGTCCAGCTACAGGCAAAAAAAAGCGTATTATCCTCTGTATTTCCAGGTATGTATTATCTGTGTTTTGTTACAGGGACAGACGAGAGAACACGGCGATATTTCACACAGATTGGGATGTGGATATTAACTGGCTGTTGGATTATATAAGCTCAATCTGTGATTCCTGGAATCTTATGCCTCTTACTCATGATTCCTGGGTGGACGTGGCTGCTAAAACCTCTCCTCACATTATCTGTCACTCCATGAGATCCCGGAGACCCCTGCCTGACCTGGAGCGTCACCGGGAACACTTTACACAAAGTAAGTGCAGAGACAATGGAGGAACGTGCTGCTATAAACCACGTGCAGAGCGCAGAGCGCAGAGCGCAGAGCAGCTGCTCATGAAGACACTAGTGCAAAGCATGATGTAAACATAAAGTTTAACACTTAAAGATTATTATCAGCAATTTGTCACAAAATGCCAATGAGTGAACATTCAGCAGGAGAATTTCGTACGTGCACAATCCCATTGCTCCTGGGCAGCTGAGTAACGCGAGCAGACAGACACGTAAGGGGTTAATCCTAGAGAGCGGAATTGGCCGCAGGATTGCACCGAACAGTGAATTTCCCCGTATGGTGCAAATTCGATGCCAGTCGGCTATTCAAAAAACTGCTGATTCTCCAAATTTTGGCATATTGCCAGTGAAATACGGTGCTGTTCAGTGGCAGGGAAATATGGTGCCTGTTCGGCGGCAGTGAAACACGGTGCCTGTTTGGCAGCAGTGAAGTAGGGTGCCTGTTCGGCGGCAGTGAAGTAAGGTGACTGTTCGGCAGCAGTGAAATACGGTGCCTGTTCAGCGGCAGTGAAATAGGGTGCCTGTTCGGCGGCAGTGAAGTAAGGTGACTGTTCGGCGGCAGTGAAGTAAGGTGACTGTTTGGCAGCAGTGAAATACTGTGCCTGTTAGGCGGCAGTGAAATACGGTGCTGTTCAGTGGCAGGGAAATATGGTGCTGTTTGGCGGCAGTGAAATACGGTGCTGTTTGGCGGCAGTGAAATACAGTGCCTGTTCGGCGGCAGTGAAATACGGTGCTGTTCAGTGGCAGGGAAATATGGTGCTGTTTGGCGGCAGTGAAATACAGTGCCTGTTCGGCGGCAGTGAAATACGGTGCTGTTCAGTGGCAGGGAAATATGGTGCTGTTTGGCGGCAGTGAAATACGGTGCTGTTTGGCGGCAGTGAAATACAGTGCCTGTTCGGCGGCAGTGAAATACGGTGCTGTTCAGTGGCAGGGAAATATGGTGCCTGTTCGGCGGCAGTGAAGTAAGGTGCCTGTTCGGCAGCAGTGAAATACGGTGCTGTTTGGCGGCAGTGAAATACGGTGCCTGTTCGGCGGCAGTGAAATACGGTGCTGTTCGGCAGCAGTGAAATACAGTGCTTGTTCGGCAGCAGTGAAATACAGTGTCTGTTCGGCGGCAGTGAAATACAGTGTCTGTTCGGCGGCAGTGAAATACGGTGCCTGTTCAGCGGCAGTGAAATATGGTGCTGTTTGGCGGCAGTGAAATACGGTGCCTGTTCGGCGGCAGTATAATACGGTGCCTGTTCGGCGGCAGTGAAATACGGTGCTGTTCGGCGGCAGTGAAATACGGTGCTGTTCGGCGGCAGTGAAATACGGTGCTGTTCGGCAGCAGTGAAATCCCCCATAGAGAAGCAATGGTTAATCTATTCCCATTGAACAGCAGAGAAATGTCAGTGAAATGCCCTGATGTTCAGTGGTTTCATTCGACAGGTTTATTCAGGCGAATCCCATAGGTTTCAATGTTAAAAATATTCCCCTTTTAATCCAATATCTAATAAACCGTTTATTATTTTAATCTGCAGCAAAAAGTCTAATTATTTACTTTTTTTTCTGGCTTTTTTCAGCAAAATAATTTTTTTTCTTATTTGTTTATTTACTTTAGCGTTTTTTTCTGTAACAGACCTTTTTATTGTCATTCATAGGACCTTATATATAATTTCCAGGCATTTTCGTGCTGTGTTTTTTTTAAAAACGCCTTTTAAACTTTTTTTTTTTTGTACCCATTCGAAAGCTGGTCAGCTTTTTCCGGCAGTGTTTTGTAGTTCGTTCGGCGGGTCCATAGCTGCGTTCAGTAGGTCCATTCTCTCTGCACTTCGGGACCCTGTGGTGAATGCTGAATTCACTGCATGGTCAGGGAATTTAACTCATCGTAGTGTGGTGAACCAAAGAGCACCAAAATGACAGTGATTCCTATAGTATCCAACAGCATAAAGAAGTATCTCCTGCGCTCAGAATAATCTAAACCTACGTTCCAGGGAGATCTTTTGTTTGCTTAAATATCCATTGAAGTATTAAGCCTATCGCCACATCAAGGCAAATCCTAACCTAGTCCATAACAGAGGTGGAAACAAAACCACAGAAAAAAAACAGGTCTATTTAAAGAGAGGTGAACCTCAGAAGAATGACTGGAGAAGTGAAAATTCTAGGTCAAAACAGCCAAACCAGAAAAATTCTCCCATTTGGTCTAGATTGTTCTCTTCTCCTGCCAGTTCTCCTGGTTGTCACCTTTCTCTGAATAGCCCTGAAAGTGCATGAAATGAGACACAAACACAAATCTATAGAAAATGTGCTACTTTCTTTCTTCTTGTTCCTTTCTCATGTCTCATTAACACGGAGAAGATTTGACTTTCTCTGATGCCCTCACACAGTTGGTTTCTCTCTGTTATAATATGCTATACAATAAAGATATTTAAACATTTATTAATATTATATGTGAGATTATACTTTAAGGATTTTAGGGGGATATTAATAGAGTGATAAACTCCCAGATCATAAAGGAACTGTATAAAAAAGATGGTTTGCATCTTACTCATAGGGGAACATATGTTCTCAGTGAGAAGTTCAAAGGTTTCACAAAGAAATATTTAAACTAGGAGGGGGGGACAAAAGGGTAAACAATCTGCCCGATTGTCCCCCAAAACTAAATCGGAGGGTGCAAGCAACATGCGAGGTAAAAAATGACAAGCTCAGAGTCGTGTCTATAAATGCTCGCAGTTTAGTCAATAAAATCAATGAACTAGAGGCAATGATGGCAGCTGAAAAAGTAGATTTAGTGGCGGTTACTGAGACATGGTTCAGTGAGAAAAATAACTGGGACATAACAATACCGGGGTACTCTTTATATAGAAAAGACAGAGAAGGTAGGAAAGGAGGAGGAGTGGCCCTGTATGTGAAAAACAACATAAAAACGAACCAAATAAAAGTGAGCGAGGTGAACATAGAGTCAGTTTGGGTTACGCTAACACTTGGCAATCATACAGTAGCTCGTGTAGGTGTGATCTATAGACCCCCTGGACAAGTAGAAGAGCTAGATAATCTGCTGTTTGAGGAAATAGCCAAAATGGCAATGAAGGGGGAAGTTATTATCATGGGGGACTTTAATCTTCCTGATGTGAACTGGAAAACCAAAACAGCTGGGTGCACCAGGAGTACAAATATTCTAAACTCCCTACTGGGATTATCTCTAACACCAGTAGTTGAGGAGCCGACCCGTAAAGAGGCCATATTGGATTTAATACTCACAAATGGAGGTTTTGATATCGGACGTTGTTGTAGGTGAAAATTTGGGATCTAGTGATCACCAGTCAGTATGGTTTAATATAAGAACAGGGATGGAGCCGCACCACACAAAAACAAAAGTTTTAGACTTTAAAAAAACAGATTTTTCTAAAATGGGATTTTGTGTGAAGGAGTCATTATCAGACTGGAGGAGTTTAAAGGGAGTCCAGGAGAAATGGGATTATTTAAAGGAAGCATTATTGAAGGCCACAGGAAATTGCATTCGGCTTGTTAGCAAAAACAAAAAAGGGAAGAAACCACTGTGGTACTCTGCAGAAGTGGCCAAAATAGTGAAGAACAAGAAGATAGCATTCAAGAATTATAAAAAAACTCAGCGTGAAGAAGATAGGCAAACCTATAAGATTAGGCAGAAAGAGGCAAAGCAATTTATAAGAGCTTCCAAAGCACACGCAGAAGAGAAAATAGCTCAGTCAGTAAAAAAGGGGGACAAAACATTTTTTAGATACATAAACGAGAAAAGAAAAGTAAAACAAGGATTAGTTAGATTAAAAACAAAGGAAGGAAGGTATGTAGAAGAGGATAAAAGTCTCGCTGACTGCCTCAATAAATATTTTTGTTCAGTCTTTGCAGAAGAAAAGGAAGGAAAGGGACCTCAGTTAGGAGAGAACACTAAAGAGACATTTACATATGAGTTTACAGAGGAGGAGGTTCTAAAGCAGCTGTCTAAAGTAAAGACAAATAAGTCAATGGGGCCTGATGGGATCCATCCTAAATTATTAAAAGAGCTCAGTGATGTAATAGCAAAACCGTTAACAGATTTATTTAACCAATCCTTGTTAACAGGAGTCGTCCCAGAAGACTGGAAATTAGCAAATGTTGTGCCTATTTACAAGAAGGGTAGTAGGGAGGAATCGGGGAACTATAGGCCAGTTAGTCTTATGTCAGTAGTGGGGAAATTAATGGAAACCATGTTAAAGGAAAGGATTGTTGAACATCTAAAAACACATAGATTACAGGATCAGAAACAACATGGGTTTACCTCAGGGAGATCATGCCAAACTAATCTTATTGATTTTTTTGATTGGGTAACAAAAATAATAGACACAGGTGGTGCAGTAGACATTGCTTATTTAGATTTCAGTAAGGCTTTTGATACTGTTCCGCATAGAAGGCTTATCAATAAATTGCAATCTTTGAGCTTGGATTCCAATATTGTTGAATGGATTAGGCAGTGGCTGAGTGACAGACAACAGAGGGTTGTGGTAAATGGAGTTTATTCGGCGCAAGGTCTTGTTACCAGTGGGGTACCTCAGGGGTCAGTACTTGGACCCATTCTCTTTAATATTTTTATTAGTGATATTGCAGAAGGTATTAATGGAAAAGTATGTCTTTTTGCTGATGACACAAAGATTTGCAACAGGGTTGACTTTCCTGGAGGGATCAGCCAAATGACAAATGATTTAGGTAAACTAAAAAAATGATGGGAGCTGTGGCAATTGAGTTTTAATGTGGATAAGTGCAAGATAATGCACCTGGGACGTAAAAACCCAAGGGCTGAATATAGAATATTTGATACATCTGAGGGTTGGGATTTAGGGGTTATTATTTCAGAGGATCTAAGGGTAAGTAGTCAAGGTAATAGAGCAGCAGGAAATGCTGGCAGAATGCTTGGAAATGCTGGCAGAATGCTTGGTTGTGTAGGGAGAGGTATTAGCAGTAGGAAAAGGGAAGTGCTCATGCCACTGTACAGAGCACTGGTGAGACCTCACTTGGAGTACTGTGTGCAGTACTGGAGACCGTATCTCCAGAAGGATATAGACATCTTGGAGAGAGTTCAGAGAAGGGCGACTAAAATGGTGTACGGCTTGAAGGAGAAAAGTTACCAGGAAAGGCTTAATGATCTTAACATGTACAGCTTGGAAAAAAGACGAGACAGAGGAGATATGATAGAAACATTTAAATACGTAAAGGGAATCCACAAGGTAGAGGAAGGGAGTATATTTAAAAGGAAACAAAGTAGCAAAACAAGAGGACATAGTCTTAGATTAGAGGGGCAAAGGTTTAAAAGTAACATCAGGAAGCATTATTTTACTGAGCGGGTGGTGGATACATGGAACAGTCTTCCAGTAGAAGTGGTAGAGGCCAAAACAGTGATTGAATTTAAGCAAGCATGGGATAGGCATAAGGCTATCCTAAACAAAAGATAAATCCAGGTAAAGTATCCATGTAATTGGGCGACTAGATGGGCCGAAAGGTTCTTATCTGCCGACATTTTTCTATGTTTCTATGTTTCTATAATGAAATATATATATCCTTATTTTATATCAATTTCTAGTGATACAAATCTGATTCCTCCTAAAATCTTAAATATATTAATATTATATATTCCCAAAAGGGTCATTAGAGCACATTTTTATATAAATAGAGGCTACTCTCTATTCGAAACCACTAAAACATATAAATGACCTCAAATATAGTACTGTGTTAACCCTTCCACTACCAAGCGATTTATGTTGAATATTTTTTTATCATAACATTTATTTGAAACATGGTATGTGACGTTAACAATTAAGGGGTAAATCGATTTTTTTTTTCACAGAAATTGTTATTCTGAGATAGTTTAAAAAAAATAATAATGTAAATTTGCACATTTTTAATTCTCGATGTATTGGTTTATCATTTACAGAAATATCACTGGGATGAAAGGCTGTAATCTCTAAATGGCGTCCCTTATCTGGCATATTGTCACACAGGGTCTGCATTATCTCCATACAGGCAGAAATGGCCTTTGTGTCAATAAATGTGCTGCAGACAGATAATAAAATGGTGAGATCTCCTGCTTAGGCTAGGGTCAGACTAATGCATTTTTCGCAGCGACCGTCAAAAAGTGCGTCCGAATGCATTGCCGTATTTTTTTCACAGAATGTGCGAAAACGGTCATATGATGCGTATTTTTGCAAGTGATTTTTTTACGGATCCAAACCAGGAAACTTTGGGTGTCTGGACGTTATGTTGGCCGGACATGAGCAGGGTCTGACGTCTCCAAATCACACACACACACCGCTAGCGGACGCAGCGCACTCTGTACGTCCGTACTAGCGGTTCTGCGTTCTCGAAAAAATGCGTTCATTTTCCACTTGCGTTGCGCGGCCGGACTTTCGAGCGACCGTACTTCGTATATTGGCCGTCATTGCCCGTCATTTGCTGCTAGTGCGGCCGTGATTAAGTGCGCCTAAACGCATGTTAAAAGTGCGCTAGTCTGACCCCAGCCTTACACGGGGTCTGCATTATCAGCATACAGGCAGAAGCAGTAATTTTGCAGCAGATAATAAAATGGTGAGATCTCCTGCATACATGGGCTCTGCATTAACAGCATACAGGCAGATGCAGCAAATGTGCTGCAGACAGATAATAAAATGGTGACATCTCCTACTACGGCTGGGGTCAGACGAACGCAGTGCGAACCTGCATTTAGCCGCACTTTATTACGGCCGTGGTAGCGTCCAATGACGGCCAATATATGAAGTACGGCCGGACGAAAGTTCGGCCGCGCAACGCAAGCAGCAAACTAACGCATTTTTTCGAGAACGTGGAACAGCTAGTACTGACGTACAGAGTGCGCTGCGTCTGCATAGCGGCGTGTGTGTGTGATTAGGAGACGTCAGACGCTGCTAATGTCCGACCAACATAACGTCCATTTGTTTTTAATAGCTTCGTCAAAAATCACGCACGAAAATGCGCATCGTGTGACCGCTATCGCGTCTTCTGTGAAAAAATTTGTTCGGACACATCAACGCACTTTTTGACGGTAGACGTGAAAAATGCGTTCATCTGACCCTAGCCTTACACGGGTTCTACATTATCAGCATACAGGCATATTCAGTAAATGTGCTGCAGACAGATAATAAAATGGTGAGATCTCCTGCTTACACGGGGTCTGCATTATCAGCATGCAGACAGATGCAGTTATATCGCAGAGTCCGAAGAAAGACCTGCCGCAAAGCCAGATCTGCGGTTGATTAATCTGCGGCAGCAGTTTTCATGTTGCATATGTTTTGACTTTTCCATCTGCCCTGTCTGACCCGAGGGTGACCTCAGGCTCTAATGAGTTAAACCTGGGGGCTTCCTACTTAAAAGAGCCGCCCTTAGCTTCACATACCTTGACATTAACGTTCATTGGTAGACCTGTGTGTCTATGTTACTGATTTGTTTTGTTTCCATCCCTCTATTATTTTACCTGCTCCTTGTGAATAAACCCACCTGTTTTGTCGGATATAATCTCTGCACGTGAATACAACACGTTATATATTGGATTTATCAGCCAAGCCTCCAATATGTCTATATTGGATTTACTGGACCTACCTCGGCAGTTGTCTCCAATATATCAGGGATTATTATTTCATAAGAAACCTATACGAGACACAAATATCAATCGTCTATATTTCTTAGAAATTCTCCTAAATTCTTTTAATTGCCTGTGTTTTGCTTTGAAAAATACAATAATCGGATAAAAATATATATATATTTATTACGTATACAAAAAAGTTTCAAATCTCATATCATAAACAAAAATTTATAAACCACAATCCATCAGCATATAAAAACTAGCTTCACAATATATGTATCTCCGGTTAGTAACTGCATATATGATTAATATCATTTACCTTATCAGTTAGTAACTAATACACAAATGGTTAATAAACATTTCTGCTTAATACAACATGCATTTCCCAGCAAACAATGTTTAACCAGCCAGCTCTTATAGATATATATATATATCTCTATGCTACATGGATCAACAAAAGATGAGCTAATTTAATGATAAGTAATAAAAACTTATTTAGTGAATCCTCCCCTAATCTCGAGAATTAAACTTCTAATCTTTTGCTTTTTATTTTGTAGTTATATAATTCCTTGATTATTAATTTTAATCACAGTAATTTACAAATTCAATATATATATTGGTATCAATCTTACAACATTTCTTTTTAGGAATAAATCCTTATGTCCACTTCTTCATATTTCTATCTGCAGAATAGAAATACTTAGAATTTTTGGAGTTAGCCAGTATCTGAGAAGTCTCAGTCTACGTTGCAAGAATATCTGCAAATATATAATTACATTAATTCCTTAATTTCATACATTACCTGTCCAATCTGGATTTTAATAAGTCTTGGAATTTTCTATGTGATGCTTTGTTTTGGAATATGTGAAGATTATCGATATCAGATAATCAATGCATGTGAGTTAGAGATTTGGTGAGAGTCAGAGATTTGGTGAGAATCTTGATTGCCTCATGTCTTGGGATCTGCCTGCATCGTGGTGTGAGTCCGAGTGCTGGAATCTTGGACTCTCAGAGGGTCATGTGTAATGCATTTCGGTGTGAGTCTCTGAATGCTGGAATCTCAGACTCCTTTGCAACCAACATTGCCTCTTATTATAGTCAATTTGACATCACTGGCAATATTATTAATACATCAAATCTAATATTTACTATCCTCTAGAGGGCAGTATTGCACTTCTTACTTAATTCCACCATTTCTTTTTAATATTCTTATCTCGGTTCAAAGTTCAATCTGACGTAACAAAGAACCTCTCTCTCAGTCACTAGACACTGTGTCTCTATCTGTCATACCTAATTTATATTCCTACTCCCTTTTGAAATTACTTACTATCAGCTGAATTCTTTTCTGGTTAACTCAACAGAATCTATTCTTTAGTAATTTTTATTATTTACCAATTATATACTTTCTACAATATTTATTGGAGTATATATTTCCTACTGTAAATATAATAAAATATACCTTGATTATAAACATATATTTTGTGAATATAAATCTATATTACAGAGATATTAACTCTTATTCCTATACCCAAAAGACAAAATCTCTTGTTTTAAAAACTTAAGACAAACCAATAAATTTAATTATGACACGTCTTAGCACTTAACTCTAGCATTATCACACAAAAACATTCTAGGTTCCTTCATGTCTGGCACTTCTAAAAAATATATAAAAGACTTCACCCAGGAATGAACTCTGTAAAAAAAAATCTCGTTCATTTCTAAACCTAGAGACAACTGAAAGAAAAAAACTGTCTTTAAAAACAAAATGGCTACAGGCGTCCATTTTAATTTTTCCTTTCTGTAATATACTCGACAGTTTTCTTGTACCGCAACCTGTTTACTGGATTTGTGACCTCAGCTTTGGGTTCTACCTGCACCCCCCTGTGCCATGAATATAACCCTCTCTCACCCTCTGAGTAGAAAATCTGCATATTTGTATTCAACACAGGCAGTAGTTCGGTCCTAGAGGTCTATGTTAAAGCAAAATAAGGAAACTAAGCACACTGATAACACGTCGTTATATTGTGTTTATATCAGGTCCTGTTCCTGTGAAAGTCCTGGTCACTGACGTATCAGATCCAGAGTCTGAGGAGCAGATTAGACGTTGGATGGAGCAGTACATGCCCAGAACATGGGAATTAGTGATCCTGTATGAGAATGAAATAGACTCGATCCAACCCGAGGGACAGAAACCCTGGAGAGACACAAACCAACCCGAGCGAGAGAAACCCTGCACAGACACAAACCAACCCGAGCGACAGAAACCCTGGAGAGACGCAAACACTGAGAATAAACTGAAGAGAATTAGGGAAATCCTGACGAAACAAAATGAAGGACAAAGTAAGATATATTGTTAGATGAGCTTCACAAACCCCAGACTGGACGTGACTCAATGTAATATTATGTATACATTACACCATAATTACAGCAGATAATCAGTATCTGCTAAATGGGGGGGGGGTGTCTGCAAAACTGGCAAATGACAGAGGTGTGCCGGAACGGTCATGACAATGTTTATTTGCATTTCATTTTCTTACATTCCATTGCCCTGTATTTAGTGTAGAGTGTTGTGTGAGATACTGTGCTTTTTCCCCCCACGTGTAATCTGTAACCATTACACAAGTTGTAAAGGAGCACAAACTGTGCAGAAAAGCTTCAGGGACCTCTGGGTTTAGGAGACCCTGAGCCAAAGAGGAGGAGCAGCGCGCGGCGAGGAGGGAAAAGGAGAGGAAAATCACCTAGAAAAAAAGGATAAATGTAGAAAATAATTGGGCCGGATCTGCTAATTAAGGGCAAAAAGGGACATTCTGTTTTAATACAGTGTCAGGTTAAAGTTACTGGCAAAGAGGATCTGCTAAAAGAACAATGTATAATTTATGTCGATAACTGGGAGAAAAGGGCAGAATTCAGTGATTAAATGTAAATATGGAGTGAGGGTATGAAACGGCTCAGCACTGAAGGGGTTAATACACATTTAATGTCACTTTATCGAACTCACTGTAATCTTTGTCTCACAGGTTTCCTCGCATGGCTCCGGATCATACACAGGGTATGTGTTTTTTTTTACTGCCTTTTCTTTTCACAGAATTTAAAGTCTGTTCTAATATAATTTCCCCTTTTTGTATTAGACTCTCTATTAAAAGCCATTATTTTTCTGCCCCCCCCCTTAGTGACGGACAATGTACAGGTTGTGATTCTCAATATGCTCCGTTAATCGTGAAATACAATGAAACTAAAGCGGAACATTTCGTCTTGGCCATAATACATCATAGTAACACGTAATTGAATGCCTGAGTACCATATCATATGCCGGCGCCCAGTAAACCAAAACCCAAACGCCATACAGCTATTTCTGTCATGTTCATCGGGGTAGGTTATAGGAACCCAAATATTAGGCTTGTGCACCGATTTTTTTTTTTCGGTACGATTCGATTCGATTTGTTCGGATGTTTAAAATTTTCGATTCGGCTCGTTTCAACCGATTTCTGTTTCGATTCGGTTCGGTTCGGCTCGTTTTTCGTGTACATTTTTTTTTCGGAATATCGACCATTTTTCGTGTTTTCGGGTCCCTTTGCTCGTTTTTTGTATCGACTTTTCGTGATTTCAGAAATTTTCGTTTTATCGGACCGTCTGCTCTCCTCGTTTCAAAGTGTCTGACTCTATTCATTTTGACGTAAACTACTATGGTTTACTTTTTTTATACTTTATATATTTTTTTATAATAAATTTTTGGTTTGT
This sequence comes from Leptobrachium leishanense, assembly GCA_009667805.1. Classification (NCBI taxonomy): domain Eukaryota; kingdom Metazoa; phylum Chordata; class Amphibia; order Anura; family Megophryidae; genus Leptobrachium; species Leptobrachium leishanense. Next base: position 163,464,967 of record CM019069.1, read on the forward strand.
TTTTCGGATCCGATAATTCATTCTGTCAATACGATAATTCTGGCGATTCTATCGTGTTTTTTTTTATTAAAGATCCTTTTTTTCTTATGAATAATTGAATATACATTTCACAACTTTATTTAATCACATTAAAATGGTATGAAGCCAAGGAACAAAAAAAATGAACAAAACGATTTAAAAAAACGCTAAACTGACCCGAATGCCACAAGAAACAAGTGATACGCATTTACAAATACAAAATTTACAGAATCAGCGATATAACCGATAATAGTTAAATATACGATGTCCAGAATTACCGAAATGGAACCGAAATCACGAATAGAGCAAAAATAAATTTCGATTTGACACATTTCAAGTCCATTCGAAAAATCCGAAATTTTTTCGTTTCGGCTCGGAAAACTTTTCGGATCTGTCAGTTTTCGGGTCCGATCCGAATCGGAAATTCGGCCGAATCCGAAGATACGAATCGGGAAATTTCGTGAAAATTCTGAAACCCGAAACGCACATCCCTACCAAATATACAATAAGCCACAGAATATCCAAAGTGGGGTACAAAAGGGGCGAGCCAAAGGCAAGGTCAAATAAGCAGGCTAAAGGTCGAGGCTAAAGGTCGAGACAGCCGGCAAAGGTTTGTAGACGTATAGATAAGCAAGGTTGAAGGTAATCAAAATAGGGCTTGACTGGAACTTCTTACTCAGGAAGAGGAGAAACAATACTGAAGCAATGGCAGAGAGCAGCTCCCGGCATTATATAGGGAATGAGGCGGACACGCCCTTGACTCTGACACCGCCCCGTCCATCTGATATTGGAGGCTGAACTAAGAGCTCCTCCTCCTCAGTCCCTGCAGGCTCCCACCCCCCCCTCAGCTCTCCTTCTAAGGCTATAGGTCAGACTAACGCATTTTTCGCGTTGTCCGTGAAAAAGTGCGTTGGAACGAATGGATGTATTTTTTCACGGAATACGTGATAGCGGTCATACGATGCGCATTTTCATCCGTGATTTTGTACGGATCATCAATAAAACACTTTTTGCGTCTGGACGTTATGTTGGCCGGACGTGTGCAGCGTCTGACATCTCCTAATCACGCACACACGCCGCTATGCGGCCGCAGCGCACTCTGTACGTCACTACTAGCGGTTTGACGTTCTCGAAAAAATGCGTTCGCTTGCCACTTGCGTTGCGCGGCCGGACTTTTGTGCGGCCATTCTTCGTATGTTACCCGGCATTGGACGTCATTTGCTGCTAGCACGGCCGTGATTTAGTGCGGCTAAACGCCGTTAATACTGCGCTCGTCTGACCCCAGTCTAACCCACTGGTGCAGTAATTAGCGCTAGCACTTTGTAATACCTTACTTATCGAAACGCTAATTACTGATGTTAAGTATAGGATGCGCAAAGTGTCAGGAATGTAATATGGGACATGCGTTAAAGTCACTTAACCTAGAGTTAACCCTTACAAATCCGAACACTAACCTTAGCAATAAAATTGTAATATAGCCCATAGATTGTAATATAGCCCATAGATTGTAATATAGCTCATAGACTGTAATATAGCTCATAGACTGTAATATAGCCCATAGATTGTAATATAGCCCATAGACTGTAATATAGCCCATAGATTGTAATATAGCCCATAGATTGTAATATAGCCCATAGATTGTAATATAGCCCATAGATTGTAATATAGCCCATAGACTGTAATATAGCCCATAGATTGTAATATAGCCATAGACTGTAATATAGCCCATAGATTGTAATATAGCCCATAGACAATATAGCCCATAGATTGTAATATAGCCCATAGACTGTAATATAGCCCATAGATTGTAATATAGCCCATAGACTGTAATATAGCCCATAGATTGTAATATAGCCCATAGATTGTAATATAGCCCATAGATTGTAATATAGCCCATAGACTGTAATATAGCCCATAGATTGTAATATAGCTCATAGACTGTAATATAGCCCATAGATTGTAATATAGCCCATAGATTGTAATATAGCCCATAGATTGTAATATAGCCCATAGATTGTAATATAGCTCATAGATTGTAATATAGCTCATAGATTGTAATATAGCCCATAGATTGTAATATAGCCCATAGATTGTAATATAGCTCATAGATTGTAATATAGCCCATAGACTGTAATATAGCCCATAGATTGTAATATAGCCCATAGATTGTAATATAGCCCATAGACTGTAATATAGCCCATAGATTGTAATATAGCCCATAGATTGTAATATAGCTCATAGACTGTAATATAGCCCATAGATTGTAATATAGCCCATAGATTGTAATATAGCCCATAGACTGTAATATAGCTCATAGACTGTAATATAGCCCATAGATTGTAATATAGCCCATAGACTGTAATATAGCCCATAGATTGTAATATAGCCCATAGACTGTAATATAGCCCATAGACTGTAATATAGCTCATAGACTGTAATATAGCCCATAGATTGTAATATAGCCCATAGATTGTAATATAGCCCATAGATTGTAATATAGCTCATAGATTGTAATATAGCCCATAGATTGTAATATAGCCCATAGATTGTAATATAGCTCATAGATTGTAATATAGCCCATAGATTGTAATATAGCTCATAGATTGTAATATAGCCCATAGATTGTAATATAGCTCATAGATTGTAATATAGCCCATAGATTGTAATATAGCCCATAGATTGTAATATAGCCCATAGATTGTAATATAGCTCATAGATTGTAATATAGCCCATAGATTGTAATATAGCCCATAGATTGTAATATAGCTCATAGATTGTAATATAGCCCATAGATTGTAATATAGCTCATAGATTGTAATATAGCCCATAGACTGTAATATAGCCCATAGATTGTAATATAGCTCATAGACTGTAATATAGCCCATAGATTGTAATATAGCCCATAGACTGTAATATAGCCCATAGATTGTAATATAGCCCATAGATTGTAATATAGCTCATAGACTGTAATATAGCCCATAGATTGTAATATAGCTCATAGACTGTAATATAGCCCATAGATTGTAATATAGCCCATAGACTGTAATATAGCCCATAGATTGTAATATAGCCCATAGATTGTAATATAGCTCATAGATTGTAATATAGCTCATAGACTGTAATATAGCCCATAGACTGTAATATAGCTCATAGACTGTAATATAGCCCATAGATTGTAATATAGCCCATAGATTGTAATATAGCCCATAGATTGTAATATAGCTCATAGACTGTAATATAGCCCATAGACTGTAATATAGCCCATAGATTGTAATATAGCCCATAGACTGTAATATAGCTCATAGACTGTAATATAGCCCATAGATTGTAATATAGACTGTAATATAGCCCATAGACTGTAATATAGCCCATAGACTGTAATATAGCCCATAGACTGTAATATAGCCCATAGACTGTAATATAGCCCATAGACTGTAATATAGCCCATAGACTGTAATATAGCCCATAGACTGTAATATAGCTCATAGACTGTAATATAGCCCATAGATTGTAATATAGCCCATAGACTGTAATATAGCTCATAGATTGTAATATAGCTCATAGACTGTAATATAGCCCATAGACTGTAATATAGCCCATAGACTGTAATATAGCCCATAGATTGTAATATAGCCCATAGATTGTAATATAGCCCATAGATTGTAATATAGCTCATAGACTGTAATATAGCCCATAGACTGTAATATAGCCCATAGATTGTAATATAGCCCATAGACTGTAATATAGCCCATAGATTGTAATATAGATTGTAATATAGCCCATAGACTGTAATATAGCTCATAGACTGTAATATAGCCCATAGATTGTAATATAGACTGTAATATAGCCCATAGATTGTAATATAGCTCATAGACTGTAATATAGCCCATAGACTGTAATA